>DF237720.1:0-34487 GCA_000708835.1 Klebsormidium nitens | reverse complement strand
TGAACGTAATTTTGGCCCTGGGGGTCATCAGCTGCCACGGCGGAGCACAGGCTGAGGAGAACGAAGGACGTCAGAGGGAATGTGGTGAACTTACCCTCGGAAGACCCGGATAGCAAAATTCTCTGAAAAGTGCAAGGATTGTGCGCAAGCTAGCAGAAAAAGGTGTTGAGAGCGTCTGCCAGGATGTTGCGCTCGTCGATCGCAGGTGGTGCAACCGAGGTATCTAAGTTGCTTTCAGGAGTAATCATACGGGGTTTGGTCGCCTCTCCAAGCTGCCGTGGATTCGCCGCGGGAGCTAGTCAAGCAGGCGATGATCTCACCAATGCAGACAGATACTCAGTGGTTTTTGGTGACACTAAAACGCTGCTTTCGCAGGCGTGCGAGGTGGTGGACGCTGAGATCAGTGGGAATGGTTCTGGGGCTGCTCAATTGCATCTAAGTGATAGCGCCTTGCCCGCCGAGAAAATGGGGTTCGGCAATGCTTCTAGTGCGGACATTTCTTCCCTTCGGTGGCCAAGGTTTCAAAGCGCTGTTTTTGGCTCCTTCACAACCGGTGCCTGGCAAGAAGAGGCCTTATTCCGACAGCATTCACAGGCGGTGCACTCCATTGCACTTCGTCTCAAGGATGCCGGAAGGACGATGGACGGTATGAGTACGCAAGGGCAGATCTCGGAACCTTTGGGTTTAGTCGCTACCAGCGGGCACGTCGACGTTGCGGAGCAGACTTCAGAATCTGCATCCGATGCTCTCGATGGAGTCGGTGCCGAGGCTGCCACAAGCGGGGAAACTGCAAGTAGCGAAAGCGAGCGCTCTGTCGCGGGCAGCGATGAGATGCGCGGCGACCCACAGGAGGTGGATCAGGATCATGCGGAAGCGGGGGTTACGAGCGAGTCGCAAACAAAGGGCGCGAGAAACTTTGCCCGTGAGCAGGTGTGCACAGTGACGATTGTGGCCAAGGCGTTTGAGCCTGAGATGGTCGAGTACTTCCAGGACTCGGTGCTGGCGGATTGGGTCGACGACGAGGAGCCGACGGCGGCGCTGGAGGAGGGGGCCGGTCAGGGACCGCGAGCGCTTCTGGAAGGCCACCGAAAGGCAGACGATGTAAGTTTGACCCAGTCCGGTTGCTTTGGACTTTTTTGGAAGAAGAGGGACACTTTTTGGCCAATGATGAGTGGTGTTACTAGAGAGGGGCGCCAATCACCCCAATCTGCAAAAAGGTGCAGTTGTCTCGATCAAGAGAGAGCTTTTAGATTCGCTGGTTTGACAAGGTTCTTCAATGCTGGGTCTGTGAGACAAGGTTCTTCACTGCTGGGTGTGTGAATGGTATGCAGCATTGACGTTGCTTGATTCTGTGAGTCCATGATTGCGAGGTCTGACAAACTTCCCTGGACTCTGCTTCATTTCTAAACGGCCAGCTCTTTCCAGCTTTTCAGTGCTGATTTTGCGAGCATAGTATCTAGATTCTGTTTTCACCTCAAAACATGGGAAGTGCACCGTAAGCATGCTTAGATTTCAAGGAACATGTATCCAAGCTTCTCCCAATCTGCGAAACACCTTGTCAAGCGACGATGAACTTTACTTGCTTTCATATGATGGTTCTTTGGACCTATCATGTATATGTCTCCCTTTTTGAAGTATGCTATACTCAGGCGCTGATGCGTGTTTTCAAAACCACCATTTCAGGCATCTGCGACGCCTTCAACCTCATCACCCCCGAAAACTAAGGCTCGAGCTGTGTCAGCAATCCTGCCAACCCACAAAAGAAGGTTCACGGTCTTGAGATCGCCCCACATTGATAAGAAGTCAAGAGAACAATTTGAAATCAACGTACACAAGCGTCTTGTGAAGATCCGAGTTACAATGCGGGAACTGCCGCTGCTAGTCAACTGGTTGAAGGAGCAAGCTTTCATAGGGGTGCAGCTTGGAGTCACTGTGAAGTATCAAACACCTCTGTCGGTGCCAGGAAAACAATGATGTGCATAAGTCTTTGTGGTAAAGACAAGCATTATTTGACCAGTGACTGATTCTTGAGATGGTTCCTTCGGAAGCCGGATCAACTGGATTGAATCTTGTCTAATACATGCTTGCTGATCTGTAGCCTGCCGAAAAGTTGCTGATTAAATCTACCTCTTCGGTGATTGCAAGAAACCCATTCGAGTGTGTGCAAGTCTGCGCCTATCAAATTCATTTCTGTGATTGTTCTTGAAAAGGAACAAACTGACAGCAGTTTTACATGCATGCCAGTCATGATTTGCAAAGGTTCGAACTGACTGGGCCAATTATGCAGCCGCCCTCCATGCCCCATTTCTAGCTTGAAGATCGATCTGGCATGCATGGCCTTGATGCGACTCACTGACTCGAGTTAATCCGGATGACCACTGCAATCACGTGCCAATTCATGATCGCCTATAGCTGGCAATACAAATGAGTGGAGTCTTCCGAGTCAATATGGTATTCGTTCATGCAGCATGGTCGGAACCGGGTCCGAGTACATGTCGGCGCATATCTTCAGTATGCAACTGCATACGTACCATGCAACGCGATATACTCAGTCAGACAGCATCATTATGAAGAAGCATGTCATGGAAGCGACAAATAGTTTTGGCAGCTAGCTACCTGAAATTGCATTATTGCACGTGGCTATCATGGACACTGAGAAATCATGCAGCGGCGCCGGTCCGATCATATATTCTGAAGGCTTGACTCACGAATATGCACTCGATTGCATACTGCAAATCTTAGCGCAAGGGTAAGCCCATTGGCCATGCTTTGCGTGGTCACTTCGAAAAGCTTGAAATGCATGGAGCGACTCATGCAACGGTGAGATAATATAATCTGAACTCCTTGGTATATGAATTGCGTGCCTGAGATGAACCTAGACACCAATAGCTCTACACGAGAATCAGGATGCGCGCTGCTCAAGCTCTCTACAAAGGCTGGCGAATAACGGTCCATTTATCACCACAAGCATGACAGTGAAGTCCGTATCATCAAGATGATGAGGAAGACAATTTTCCTGTGTAAGCTTCGACAAAACTGTAGATGCGCTGATGATACAAAAGCCTGTGAACTCAACGGAGGCTCCACAAAACGAAAGGGTTACGAAATGCCAATTGAAGCAGACTCTTCAAACGGCCTATTGGTCCTCCTTGTCCTTGCTGTCTACCCCCTTCTTGTCTTCAGCCTTTTCTGGCGTCTCCTCGGAAGCGCTCTTTTCGTCCTTGACTTTAAGCCCTCCCAGTGCCTCCGCAGCTTCGTCCGCAGCCTCGTTCTCCTCCTCTGAGGGGCCCACCCCCAACAGTTTGCCCATCCTTTCGGTAGCGTCCTCGAAGGCGTTCTTGAAGTTCTGGGCATCTGAGGACAACAAAAGAACGGTGCTATGAGTCGTAGGATCCTCCGTGACACAACAATGAGCGGAACGGATATACGGTGTCTTGATACTGGGGGCCTTTTTGTGGACGTGAACAGCCGCTCAACATCCGTGCAACGCTTTGTGACACGTGCATTTCTATGTGACACGTACGACGTGATTGCGTCCACAATTTATAATACTCATCACCCGGCTTCTCTTGCATACAGTACGATAGAAGAAGCACAACGAGCTGAATTGCTCGCATTCCCTCCTTACTTTGGTGAGGAAAGAGTTTTTTAGTAGCTGACTTACCTACATGTGTTGTATTTTCTGGGAGAACCTGAGAACGTGAATACTTTCAAAGAAACGAGTACCAAAAGATTGACATCAACAAACGCACACCACCTGACTGTAGACTCTTTCGGCGACAGCCTCGACCCTTCAATGCTCCTGTCTCTTTCGAACTGGCCTTCCCATTTCTTAAACAGCGACGTTGGTCTTGTGCAGTGACCGAAGACTGTTCGTTGACACTTCATAATGACGCCGAGCTGTTGGTCTCTGCATTCGCTAGGTCTGAGGCTGGAGCGACCAATTGCTCATTTCGGAAATACTCACTCTCGACACTGCCGAACCGGATTGCAAACAGCTCGTCTTTCAGTTCGCCGTCGGCAAAGTCCGCAGCATGCCACACCCACGACTTCTCGCTCCCAGCGTGCTCTTGCAGGGCCATGCCCGGCAGCACTGAAAGACAGGAAAGAAACATGAGACACGGCATCTAGAACCACTTCGGCAGAAATGGGTTGAGACGTTTGTTCAATGCCTGTACACCCAACTGATCCTGGCTCCTGTGCATGTGTAGAGAGCTTCGAAATAGCAAACTGCAGGTTTGTAGAGCAAGCACAGGAGTACAATCAAAAAGCCTTCATCCAGGTATGCAAAAGATCAGGTCATGACGTTGCCAATTTGGCAGCTTCCTGATGTTAGCACCGATGAAGTTTCCAAGGCCTCCGCACCGCTTGTACGATTTACCCCCAAAGTCAAAGTACTGGCAAAACCCTTTTAATAATTGCACGCACTGTGGTTTGAAGATCAGCTGGGAGAACGCAGGAAAGTCCTGGTTCCGTGTCACACAGGCAGACGACAGACTGGCAAGCAGCAAATACCCCTGTTTCGTTTCAATTACATCGGGCGCTCTGGTCAAATGTACGTCACGGTGTAATCACAACCACCCCGGTGGAGCGGAGCACCGGAGCACCTACCTACGAAGTTTGCGCAGATCTTAAGCGTCCGGTTCTGACGCATTAGCACTCTGATCCTGTCGTTCTGCTTGTGCTGCAGCAGCTTAACCTGGCCCACGCCCCTCTCCTTCCACTCGGTCCTCTCCTTGTCAAACCGGTACAGCTTTGCTTTCCTGTACGCACCAATGGGTCTTTGCAAATCAACAAACTCATTTGTGGCTCTTCATCGACCGCTAAGCTATAAAGCAGACGCATTAAGAAGCTTGCATAGCAGTTGCTCTGCACAGATGTTAACCCGTTGATTTTTTTTTCTTGGATTAACCAGACGAAAGCATGAACTGCGAGGCACACTCTGCGCAACTTGTCACTGAGGAACTTGTCCTGAGCAATTTTGAAACCTGATAGACAAGCCCTCCAGGAATTCGACAAAAACCCCAAGGTTCTGCAAAGCTTCCAGGACAGGTTACTCCAAATCCAATTTCTCCAAATAATGAACTAGATGACTTCTGATCAGCAAGCTCAACCTAACTCAGAAGATACGGTGAAGCTCTGGTGGAGTGAATTGTACAATTCTGGATTGCCGCACCGACCAATCATTGATGTCAAACAGCCAGGGTTTCTGCTTCACACGCTCCCTCGGTAATGCTTTCATTACACAACCTTTAAATGTACTTTGAGCACGCAGGTGGCGCACTAGTTGCATCAAGTAGCATCACAAGCTTGAATCAACTCAGTCGGCTGCTCAGCACTCACACTTCAAACAAAGTGGTCTCATCCTCCTCCCCGCTTGAAACCTGCTGCTCGGTCAACTGGACAATTGGAGCAAAGGCGGCTCCTGTATCCTCCTCTCCTGTCCCTGTCGCTTCCTCTGAATCTTCGGCCCCTTCAGCTGTCGTTTCTTCGTCCTCCTTCTTCTTCCCAAAAACAGGCGTTGGCGTCTCGTTCTTCATGAAAGCTGGGGTCACGCCTTCCTCCTTCTTCTCAGGAACTGCATCCGAGGAGCTCGCCATGGTGACTTCCGATCCTAAACTCCTGAAGAGATGCTTCTCAAGAACGTCGCCACTCCTATCGGAACGATGGGGTGCACTGTTTGAAGACAACAAATTTCAAAGCGATCGCCAAGAGTCAGACTCAGGCCCAGGGTCAGATCGAGCATTTCGCATGTCTCGAGCTTCGTATTAATACGGTTACATTATTAATACCGTCTAGCACGCCGCGGTAATGGTGAATCTATTTCTTTGGGGCCCAGCCCGACGCGATGATTGGCCCGCATTATGGTCCGGTAATGGTTGACTCTCGGCTACGCGCGCAGTCTTTCTGAAGCCGTCGGATAGTCTCACATGCGGTTGATCGACGGACACTATTGTAGACCAGCGGGTGGAGTCTAAAATTGGCGGGAAGCAATCAAATTGCATACCGTAGTCCAACGTAATGATTCCGAATAAATAAATAATTATCTGCGTTCGGAAAGTCAGAAATTCGGATTTCCCATTCGGAAAGTAGAATTTCGGAAAGGTAAAATAACTTTGAAATAGTCCTCGGAAGCCGTAAAACTGCCAAAAACAGCCGAAAACTCCCCTTCCAAGTCAGACCATAGGGCATTCGGATTCTGGTCGGAATCAGCATAAATAATTCCACTTATTTGGTCGGATTGTTGGAAAATAATTTGAAATAAAATCGTTCGGAATCATCACGTTGGACTACGGTAGGTACTGTACTCAGCAGGGGCTCAGCCTGAGGCCAGTGAGGGTCTAGGGAGTCCTGCCCAATGGCAATGTTGAATGTGGTTTCACTCTGAACTTCAAGTTCAACTCTTGACAACTTCAAATTTGGGCCTTTACCTACTGAACTTCTATGTAAGTTCTAAAGCTTACCTTAGTCTGTATGGCCAACAAGTCTTCAAATTGCCACTGGCACAAGGTTCCCAAGTCTGGTTGATGGAGGCTGATTCCTTTCCAGAATAACTCCTGCCACTGCATCTAGGTATACGATTTTGTCATGTGCGTTGGTCAGTGCGGGGATCATATGTTGGCTGAGCGGCACGTTGATGTAGTTCCTGAACAACATGCAGAGGGTTAGGTGAACGGAGCACTGTGATAATTTTCCTCATTGGCGGTCATCTAGGATAATTTGCTTTGGTTGCTGGGGCCCACTTTGGGTAACTTACACAAATATCATCTGTGCAAAAAGGCAGCTTCAACCTGTGCGCCAAGTAGTGCATTGGAGCAATGGAAGAAAGACCTGGTGAAGATGCAGATGCGCCAGACATCAACATGGGCTCGCACGTTAGCTCGCTGGTTAGAGTCCGAGACTTCAAATCGGAAGGCGCTGAATTCCTGGAAAACGCAAAAGATATGGTGAGGGACTGGAGGGTATGTCAATGTATGATTTGTTGCAGTCAGAGCTGATTTTGCAAGGTAATTGCTAAACGAAGACTTCAAACATGCAATCTGGTTACATGGAGATGGTGCCCAAACAAACATAGAAAGACAGTACGAATTTGTTTCTGAGCTATATTGCCAGATTTACAGGGGTCTCAATCAGCAGGTATCTAATGCGCCCCCTTCACAGTGTAACCTAAAGAGTCTTCAATAGGTCGAAATGAAACAGTGGCGGGACTGTGGCTTCCTCCATTTTTCCGACCATGCCGGCAGTTGCACCTGCCCGTGCATGAAGCCATGGATATGTGAGGGTATGGCCTGGTGGTAAAGTAACGATTCTCTGATCTGCACTCCTCTCTGGTTTGCTGCAGGTTCACGAGTGTTTCGAACAGGGCTTTCAGCAATTTCAAAAGTGAGCTATATTGGGGTCTGCATTTACAGCTTCTGTTCTGGTCCTTGTCATGGCTCGAAGCTGCTTATCTGGCCCCCCTGAGATCTGAGATCCTCATGCAATAAGCTTCAAGTAACTGTTGTCGTTTGGTTGAGCAAGGCCTAATTGTTGATGCGTCAACCTGAGCTCTTGGCTTTGCAGGGTGCGTTTCTTATAAATGGTAAAAGCTCAAGCAATGTGAGAGCTGCAACATGTGTCCAAACGAGCCCACATTTCACCTGGTGCGTAGGCCCTGCCAATTCCATTTGGCCTCTTTCGTAATGATGGCAGAGTTGGCAGGGAGGAAGCGACAAAGTCATGTTGACGTGGAAGAAGGCTCCAACTTATGCATCACCCTTGCTGCTTGCAGGGTCATAAACGAGGACCAGTCCTTAGGCTTGAGTGACGAGGCTAAGTTTAAAATATTTGAGGTGAGCCTTCGTTGCATATGCATAAGTATTCTGCTGACAGATATATCACACTGCAGACGACCAGATCACTGCACCTTGCCAGCAATCAGAACCACCCCACAAACGGACATGTGTGTGGCAATGCAATACTGATGACAGAGCGCCCCTCAATGCGAAGTTTGCAAAAAGCTCATGACCAGCTAGTTCTCTGCTAACTCATGAACCTGTAACTTACACAACAACGGAAAACTTGCTCGGCTTTGCTTGGAAAAGTATACGGGTTCCATCGCCAATGGACTTGAGGGCCTCAGCTAGCCATCGAAGTCTCAGGCTTGACTACGTTTGTCCAGGATATCGAGGATCTATACGATAATCACGTGCAAGAAGCACTAGATTCCAGCCTTGCGGACTGGGAGCGGGATGCGCTCCGCAAGGTCTTTGCTCTGCCGCCAGCTCTTCTCCTTCCTCAGCCTCAGGTAAGCGTGCTTGGCCTACTCGATCCCGCACTTTTCTGAACTGTTCAGCTTGCAGATCCAAAATCTGAGGCTGAGTGCCAAGGGAACACAGTCACCTGCTCTTTGTTCCTTATTGAAGTGGGAATTCTCAGAAATATGTGTCCGAAAGCTGTAACAAGCCATAGAAGAACCATCTTGGCAGGCTCTTTGACTCCTTTGCCGATTGACATACATGCCTTCCGGTGGCCCATGTATCACCAGTACAAAAGCTTGTAAGCGGCCCACACTAGCGAAACGGAAGGGATAAAGCATGGACAAAACGGAAGGTCTCCTTGGCACCCATCCGCGCACCCCTGTCTGACAGGCCCCTGGAGCTTCAAATGGTGCTGTCTACAACCCGGCAGAGGAGCAAGCGCTTGACGCCGAGCTTCAGGAGCTGCGGGAGAGGATCGAGCAGGTATGCGTAGCCGGTCCAAGCACTTTTTAAACAGTTGAGCATCTCAGATGGTCAAGTCATTCAGGACGGAGTTTCAAAGCTGCACAACGTCCTGGTTCATATCAAAGACATTCTGTCGCGGATCCCTTACTTATCTAGGGTCAACATAACATGATCAGCAAAGAAACGCTTGAATTCTTTCCTACCTTCTGTCTGTGTGCGACTTCATCAACGTGGTTCCGTCCCCACCGGCATCAGCTTCGAACCGAGGGGCATGTATCAGCAGGGATGGACTTGGCTCCTTTCGTACATACCTTCTCGGTATGTGTGACTGTATCGAACTCTTTTCGTCTACACCGGCAACACTTTCGAACCGAGGGGGCCGCCTCAACGAGCACTTGATTTTGTCAAGCCCCAAAGATCTTACTAATCTCGGCTTTGGCTTGATCACATTCGGGCCATATTGCACTACGTCCGGGCTTGCAGTGGATGGGCCCCTTCACAGCGAGCAATCGTCTCCTTCCGCCCGTCTACACGTCTCCATACAAAGTGTCAGCCTCAGACTTCGCAAAATGAGACCCTTACCTTTGCTCTGCCGCGGGAGCAGGGATGAACATAATAGTTTCTGTGCATCCGAGCAAACGGCCAGCGGGAATGCCGACTTGACCCCAATCTGTCAGCTTAGGCCCAGTCTTTGATACCAACCCAGCTCGTGATCTCAAACCTAGATTTATTTTAGGGACGTCACAAAGACGAGGTCAGTCCGATAGCCGCCGTTTATGGTTCCTGCAGACTACCGCCTCGTCCGCTGGGCTAAAGAATCAGCTGCGTGCGACTGATCGAGAAATCAGCCGGTGCCAACGGGAGGCTGAAAGCCTCAAGACGATTGTGGGTTCCGCTGAGGGCGACGCTGGTGCGTCTCTCAACTCACTGGTTTCTTTTCGACCGTTTTGTGACCTCTATCGGTGTCAGCTTCTTTGGGGCATATCTGACCTTTTTAGGGGGGACGCGGAACGAGTTCCAGGCGCCCGTGCTTCTGTTAGTGGGCGGCAAGGAACAAGGACCCAGCGATACTCAGGGCCAGTGCAGTTGCGCGCAAGCCCAGTGCGAACTTGCATCTCCATATTTCAAAATCTGCTTTTCCGGCCGGTTCCCTGTCCCGAGTGCGACGTCTGCACTATTGCACTGCCGCTGTCATTCCCTCTACGTCTCTTCCTTTGGCCGTCTTCCCGTTGTTGAGGTGAAAAAGACTGTAAGCAATGCGGGAAAAAGAGAGATGAGGTCGATACGACATTTTGCAATCCGTCTCAGACTGGTAAGCAATCAAAGGAAGTAAAGTTTGACGACGGAGTTATGTCGGCCCCGTTAACATCAAGATGTCTGCTTTCAGATATGGACCGTTTTGCCGTTCCGAGATAAAACAAGCTACGCCTCACCTCACTGATCGATCGGTCACCAGTTTGTCGCTATGTCTCTCGTCCTCAATTTGAGTGACGGTTGAACTTCACGAGACGTCTGCTCCGTTTTTCGCCTCCCACGCTGTCCTCAATGATCGATTCTCGGGCCAGTTCCCATGCATCTTCAAGATTCGGATACATGTACGAACCTTTTGAAACAAGTTGCTTGTGTGGGAGAATCATAACTCTTTGTCTGCCTCTGCCAGTTGGAGAGGCGGCCCGTCAGGTTGCCGGCATGGCCGCGCGGTTACAACCGCTGCTTGCCAAAGCGGAGCAGTTACGGAGCCAGCGGAGGGGGCCTCTAGCCAGGCTTCGGGACAGAAAACGTGAGTTTCCGGGATTCTGTTGTGCGCTACTCAGAGGACAGGGTGTTCCTGCGTGTAACAGGCGAGTCTTCTAAGGCACATATGATTTCGCTTTTTCCCTCTTGTTGTTGAGATCCTCTCGTAACGACCTGTTGCATCTATTCCAGGGTCAGGAGTTGTCTTGTTGCCAAGAGAAGTGGTGTTCAATCACAAGTTTTTCCAAGGTCAGGCTAGCATACCGTTCGTTCACTGAGTAATTTGTCCGCAATCATGCTCCTTAGCTTTCTTCATTCTCTTCTTTGAAGCTGCCGTAGCTGGCTCTGACCGAGGTTGGTTAGACAAGCTGCAAATCGGGGGCCCAGAGGATATCGCGCTCCTTCGAAGTACGTTTGGGGCGCAGCCAGCGGTTTCGCAGTCTGTGGTTTCAACGAGGTCCGAAGAAGTCTCAAAGTCGCAGCCCAGCGTGCAACAATGACACAGCAGTGCATTGAAGTATGTTCGTGTTAGTTACTACACCATCCGTTTGTGGGAAAGAAAGGGGTAGATTACAACTGTCACATGAAGTGTTGGTGTATTTAAAGGCACGTGCAACTTGAAGGGATAGCAGGAATACGGACTTACTTGTCGGCTTTGACCAGAAAGTATCATGCCGCTTGTCTGGTGGACTGGATCCTGAAATCCAAGCAAGTGCTGGGTCCAACTCGACATCCCTGGTGTGCACCTTGGTCCGTGATAGTGCTTCCTCTGAAGCAGAAACCAGACAACGCCAACGACTGCCTAGCATGTTTAGACAGGTCGAGCTTTCCCCCCATGCAGACTGTTCTTGCAACCCACCCTCTGGTTTAGGTGCATGTATCTTCGTAAACCCAGAAACTACTGACGCTTGTACTCTGCTCTAGTACGGTTCCAAGGCCTTACCACTGTCATACGCCCAAACAACGGCGCCATGCATTGCATCTTGTATGAGGTTGCGTACTGCCGGTCGGACCTGCTACAAATGGGAGGCTGTGCGGCTGAGGGCAACAACTAGTTGTCATCCTTGCCAGCTTGAACGTACCAAGTGGGCGTTGTACACGTGTGCTCACCTCCCCTCCTTGATGGAGCTATAACTGATTGTCGAACTCACTCCCAACATGTTCTCAGTACGTTCGGCAAAGGGGGGCATCGACCATCAATCAACTCATTATATGATTCCTGCATGCATGGGATAAATATTTGAAGATTAAAGATGCTGACCGCATGAGCTTTTACCTGAGCTGAACGAATAATTGCTATGTTCACCATAGGTAAACGTCACGGTGTGCATGATATTAAGCGGCTGGCAATGCAATTCACGGCTGGTAATTACTATAGGATCCACTGATTATGTAATTGATTGGAATCAATGATTTTGCATGTGCATGTATACGACATGATGCCAGGCATTCAACTTCGCATACCTATATCGTATATGTCTATGTCACTCATATGATACGAGTGGTGCAGAGCCGGAATTAAGCAGCATGACTCTCACTACTCGCGGTTCCCAACGTCACCTACTAAGATAGCAAGAATGGTTTTGTCTCAAGAATTCAAGTCACTGAGCCGCTTGTTCCGTCTTCCAAGCTTCATCTGCACTAATTCTTATCTTATTTTATTGTTTGAAGGCTCTTTTGGGGGCATAAGTGATCATATTCACTGCAAAATTGCAAAGCTAGTGATCATGACATGAAGCAGACTGCAGTCCATGTGTCCATGGACGCATATGTGAATTTCACATGCAAGCCTGATCCCCAGTGCGAGCGTTAAAGCCATATAACCGAAGGTCACTAACACTGTACTCATCAAATAGTGAAAGTGATATATACGGTATACTACCGTATCATGGCGTGCATGAGCATGTTCCAACCAGGCCGCGGCCCTGTCACTCATGCCATTGGCCCATGTCGTTGCATGGTACATAATTAGTCGGGCATGTTCGATAGAGGCAATATCAACGACTCAGACAATTGCTAGTTGCACAATGATGTGCGTCGATCGGCACTTAATATCGCCACGAATGGGTGGAAATGTTTTAGAAAATCGCATTTCTTATCCATGATCGACTAGCATGTGGCATTTCTGTTGCAATCTCCTGATCATATGTTCAAACATAAACGTGCATGCATATCTGGACCGCAGGCTGCACTCAAGAATTAAGTACACGCGTATGTATCTTCCCAAAACATATCTGCCCAAGGAGTTGAGGGCTTGAAGGCCGACTCCGCAATAAATAGCTCATATGCGGAGTGCACTTGATTGCACCACCCTTTACTGCAACCGTTTGACACCTTGAAGCTTTGTGTGACATCTTGAAAAGCGGACAAGTCTGAAGAAAGTCCTTAGGGAGTGCTTCGATATTGTACTGTATTCTATCATCAATCGAAGGTGCTGCATTCGCGGTAGTCAACCCGAATTTGAGGGTGAGATCGTTGAAACTGGAGAAATTCAGATACTAAGTTGCCGGGCCCTGAAAATACCTCTGTCGCTGCAAAGATAATCACCTTCTTCAATTGGTTGCTCCTGCTCGCAATACTTTGCACAAACTCGAAGCACTCAGGCTCGTCTACGTCCAGGAAGTAGCAGATTGACTCCAGGTTTGTGAGGGTCCGTTCCCTCAAGAGGTTCTGAAAATGTCCGCCTATGCCCTCATCTGGTGGAGAACTCAGTCCGCAAGCTGCCAAAAAGCTGGCAGAAATGTAGAGGCTCTCAAGCCCTGTGATGTGCTCAACAAACTGAATGGCCTCGTCCCGAGTTATCTGTTCATCGTAGTCAACAAAAGGGATCACTAGCACCCTCAGTCTTGCAGGTTTTGTTAGCTTCAATATCGTCAAAAACTTTCCAACCGGTAATCTCTCCACAGGCGACGTGCCGTCTGGGGGCCAAGGATTTTGTCGCACGATCAAGCTTCGCAGATCAACCTTACTGCCAAGATCAAGAGCTAGATCTTTGTGGCATCCTTGAAGTCGGAGGAACCTGAGAGGTGCATCGACGACCTTCAGAGCATTACGGACACCCTCCACTGTGAGTTTGCAAAGAGCTGGCATCGTAAGTGTAACCTCCAGAAAACTCTCTTCTAAAAACAGGTTCTCCTTTAAAGATTCGTTGGGTGTCAGTACGACACAATTGATGGTGCTACTTTCAAGCCTGATGCGGTCGACGCCACTCAAACCTTTAAGTTCAAGCTGCTGAAGTTTCGGACAAAGGCCCACTAGCTGAGTCGATGACTCTTGGGTCATTGTGATACCTTGCAAATGGAGAGTCTCGAGGACTCTGAATCCACCTTTACACCTCACAATCCAGTCAAACGTTGCATTGAAGTCTCTTAGACCTGTAAGATGCAACTCTCGCAGGTGTGGGCACAGAGACGCTGCCTCCAGGCGAAAGTAGGAATGACATCTTTCCTGCCCTTCCATGATAGTCAGCTGCTCCAGACTCTGACTGACAGATGCTACCCAGGAGAGCAAGCTGCCCTCACACAGATTGTCACTTACAACTTTCAAAATCTTGAGACACCCCTTGGCCGTCCTGGCCAGCATCTGTGCAGTAGCCAGGTCCGTGCACGGCCAATTGAGCAGTTTCAGGCTGGGAAACTCGAATTCTATTGTGTCAACTTGTGTAACCAACGTCCTGAATCGCCGGCAAGATGCAGCAACCCGCTGGAGGCTCCTTACATCAGGAATCTTTGAGAGTATCTGCTCGAGTATCAGGCTGTCAGGAAGCCGCTCAAATGGATCATCGCTTCTCATTGTTTCGCTTTTCCCCTGTACCACTTTGCGGATCTAATTACCTTGTCGTGTCTCTCTGCCAGGATTGCCCTCCAAAGAGCATCAAGCACCTCAGCAACAGCCCTAACAAAGAGAGCAGAAACGCAAGCGCCCTTGCAATGAGGATTGGTTCATGAGAGTCTCTCGAATTTGAAAGTCAGCTCTGCAAATTCCAACTGCAGAGCACTGAGCGCTTTCCGAGCTTGCCCACCATACTGGTTTCTGCGCCAGCCTAGTTATACCGGGGGTTACCGTTTGCAAGGACTCTTTGTTACAGTCGTCCGTCGATTCCCCAATCGCGCGATCTCAGCCGTTCGTAGTGAACGACTTCAGACTCTCCGAATTCAAAACCTGCTTGAGGAGCCACACTGAAATTGTTCAACAGCTGTGAGAGTCTGAGACGAAGACAAGCAAGTGTGGCTTGGGAGGAGCATGAAAGTTGAAAGCGGGCTCATTGTGAATCGAAAGTTGGGCTTGCAGACGTGGTCCCTGCTGCACCGTCACGAAGCGCTTTCTCTCGTAGGGAACGTCTGACGCATCCTAACTTTTACGTCCAGTGAAATGCTGCATTCAGAGAGGTTGTCGTCTCTGACACATCAAAACAAACGTAGATAATTGCAGTCTACAGAATTGGTGTAAGTGCAAGGGTTAGGCTTGACGGAGGCGGCATCAGGACAGCGCTTGAGCTGCTGTGTTGAGCAAATGCAACACTGACAGGTAGAGTTAGCGGTTGCTGGACAGCTCAAGGAATCTTGATATGTCAAGGATGATGCAGGCGCAAGCACATCGCGGTGATCGCAACGAGGATGATCTGAATGAGCTGATGCCAATGCACTACAGGAAGCTGGCTCAACCGGAAGATGCTGACGGAGAGACGATGGGACTGAATGAGTATCTAAAATCAGGGGTGAGGAGCAAAGCACTACAAGAGCCGCAGTTGATGCTACTGATTACCGACTAGAACCCATGCCCCGTTGCTCAAAAATGACTGTGGGGCAGGATAGGACCCTGGCAGATTGCCCACACATCACAGCCATTGGCAAGGATGCCTACTGGGGTTGTTGACCCAGTGTTTGGTCGGCAGTACAAACCTTGCCTTTCCCGATCAGCAGACCATTGAATGCCGGTTTGTAGGTTTGTCCTTGATCCTTTGATTCACTCTCTGCAGAAGGGCAACCAAAGCTTTTGCGGCATTGACTGGGGAACCGCTGCAAGGGGACCCATGCAAAGTGACGCTTCCAGGTAGGTGCACCTTCTTTCTGAAGAGCAAGGAGTGTCGTATGTCCCTTGCAAGCATGGTCAATCACGACTAGGATATTACTCTTGGTCATACCTGTTGGTCCTCTCGTATGATTCCCTCAGTATATGATGGGATCAGTCATGTTAAACTGTGGCATGCTGTTTTTCGGGCAAAATCTGGAGAATTGCGCCTGCGTAAGCAGCGGTTTGTTACTGAGGTTGGAAACTGAAGACTGTCTCCTTCTGTTGAGCAGGGTTGCGCAGCATGCAAACCCACAGATAGCCACTGCTCTTCCTAGGGGCCCCACTCAGATGACGGCAATCTTGGAGCAGAGGGCTGGTAAGTGACGACTCATGAAATGGAATCATTGATTGCAGGAATCTGAGGTCTTCATCATCCTGTTGTATTTGCAATATGCACTCAACGGTAGCAGCTTCAGGGGTTACAAGTTGCCGCCTACCTAGAGTTGGTGTCTTTGGTGTGCTAAGGGTGTCAAAAAGGTGTGCGTGCACGTTTGTCCACATTAAACAGTCCCATACCAGTTTCACACACTGCACAATCTGGTAGCACGAGTGGTTCAGGTGGTTTAAGAGATTGCTTCAAGACATCCTTAAAATCTGTCAAGGACCGTCTCCGCAAATATTCAGGCTCTGAATCTTCTCTCACCCTGCAGGGGAGCCACCCGAGCAGGAAAACGTCCCCCCCAACTCAGACGCCCTTACGCTCTACCTATCCAAGCCTCGGCCCCATGCAAAGCTCAGGGGCTTACGAAAAGAGGGGTCCGGCAGGGTTCCCCAAATGAAGAGGACGTTTGGCCTCGATTTGAGGCAGCTTTCTCGGCAGCAGGAAGGCAGTGACAGCGAGGCAGAATGGGAGGCGGGGAACGAGGCGCTCGCCAGGAAGAAGGCGGAGAGATCTGCTCAGAGAAAGCGGGATGCGGAGAACCGGCGGCGCAGGCAGTCAGCAGGGGGCCCACGGGTGTCGAGGGGGGAGGGAGCGGAAGACATGGAGCTAGACTCAGATGATGACAGCATGGATCTGGACAGGAACGCTGAGATGGCTGGTGATCCAAAACAGAGACAGGGAGAAGAGGAGGGAGGTTTGGCCCGAAGAGCGGCTGTGAAACGTGAGTAGCACTTTCACCGAGCAATGAAGAAGCCTGATCGGTGTGCATCTTACGCTCTCCATATGTTTCTGTGAGGAACAGATGCTAGGTGTATGCTTGCGTCCAGCTCGCTCTTTGGAGGCCTTGTTAGCAGAGTTCGCAGGTATGCACTTGGTGAATGTGTGACCTTCTCGTAAGCGTCTCCACAAGTAGGGGAAACAGATGTGCAATATCATGTAAAGGTTCTTGTTGCACCTTCTTCCAGGATTGCGCTCTCGCATTCCAGTGCAGTTTCAACACAACTGCTTCAGCTTGCCATCCCTTCTTTTCTGCTCTGCAGTCGATGCAGCCTGGAAGACAAACCCCATCTTCGACAACGCATGGCCAGAGAAGCAAGCCGCGCCAGGGCCCCAAATCGTTCCTCCCCCTGCCGCTGTTTCCCCTCCCAAAACCAAAACCGCAGCAAACCCCAGCCCGAGCCAGACCCCACCCCCCCAGATCAGCGCCGCACCTCACGCCAGCCTATCAGCGCAGGCCAAAAAGCTAGCCGAGCGGATCCTCAAGGAGAGGGCCGCCGTCAGCAGTAGGTCGACAGCTGTGCACATGTCAGAAGCTGTACAGGTGGCAGAAGCTGGACAGGTGGCAGAGGAGGTGGACTTCCCGGCGCTGGAGGGATCCCCCCCGCGGGTCAACTCGGTCGGCTCGAGAGAAGAGGAGCTGGTTGCAGGCCAGATGGCATCTGGAAGTGCAGCGGAGGGGGAGATGCGAGAGCGGGAGGAGGAGATGCCGGAAGTGATGGACGGACCCGCAGAGGTGAGTCAATTTGTCCGATGCTGTGGTGAATGTGGCTGAACAGCCAGTGATTCTACAATCAAATGGCTGATAGCAACACGAACCAGAATGCGAAATTGTCCTGTGTACACGCATCTTTCCGACCATCGTTCCTAGAGACGGCAGCTAATCTGGCAGATGAAGGGGCTCAGTGGAGCAGCTGACAGAACGAGGTTAAAAAGGCAAGACTGCTGCATTTGATTCCCTGTCGGTTCTAATTCACCACTGCTTTTGACAGAGCTCCAGAATTCGGCTCCCAGAGCAGAACACTGACTTCCCCCCAATTCGTTCGAGCGAAACAATTCCTCTCCCTTTTAAAAATCAGCCATCCATAGACTTGAGAGCGGTTTTGAGCATCCTGTTTTTCACCTTCAGGACGAGAGACCGGTTGAGCAAGCCACCACCAGCCAAGCCGCTGACGCTGCCACTGCCGCTACCCAAGTCCCCATTGGGAGCCGCGCCGTTGTCCGCTTCGCTGAGCGGAAGCCAGTTGAGAAGTTCCGCCGGCTAAAAACAATGCTCGTCAAGAGCAGGAAGAGCCTGGCAAGTGAGTGGCTCTCGTGCCTCCGAATCTTCCAAATGAGATGGGACCTGCTCACGCCCTAATTGTCAGAGACGGCCACAGGAAGTTCTTAATTCAGGCTGCTGGCAAGAAGCTGTTGTACTGAGCATACTCTCAGGAAAAAGTCTAGATATTTACAGGCTCCTCACATGTGCGTTTGCACTTCTCGAAGCATATCTGTGCTGAGAACCATCCACCCTGCTCAGCCGACCGACTGTTTGATCTGGTGTGAAGCACAGAGCTTAGCGCCGGCCAATACTTAACACCAGATCTTGAGATTCTTCACCTACTATGATCGCTAAAACAAAAGGCGGCTGGACCAACTGTAAGGTTTGAAAAGCCTGAGTTGGATGAGCTCGCTACGAGTTAAAACTCGGTTCTTGAGACTCATTCTGCACTGGCTTCAAGCAGGGTAATGCTGTTGGAATTGGCAGGCCGGGACGGTGTTCTTGCCGGAGGGGAGAACAAAGGAAAGAAGGAAGGGCTATGGTTAAGTGGACCGTATGCTTTCTTGCCGCAGCCTTCAGGCCCGTATGCAGGAAACGAGATGAACCTTGGGTAGGAAATCTCAAGAGTGACAGGTCGGATGTAACCCTTTCTTGTGAAAGAACGGTTCCAGGAAAGAATAAGAGCCATAACAGGATACTATCAGACTGAAACGAGCCCGCATTTCTGCTTTCCCTGGACAACAGAAGACTGATTAAAAGGAGGAAGGTTGTATGGGAAACAATAAGCAACACTGACAAGTAGACATTCTTTTAACTTGTGCCAGGCGCTGGGTTGACGATCGACCACGGGGTCCGGAGGAGCACTCGCGCGCGGCAGCGTCCGTTGGAGTGGTGGCGGAACGAGTCGTTTGACTGGGAGCGATCGCACGACAGTGAGTGCCCTGGCGTCGCTCTTCGACCGCGCAGATATGCGGAGATTCTGGTGTACTTATCCAGTGGTGGTTGGAACAATGACGCTTTGCGGGGACTCAAGATGTGGTTTCCCCGTCAGGACTGCAAGGACCCGGTTGGAAGCATATGCACGGCTTGCGGCGCTCCCACTCAACACGCACGCTGGGCCGATAATCAAGGACCGCGTCCTTAGAAGCTCTAATTCGAGTCTTGCAACCCATCTCAGTCGCGCGTGCACTGTGTTATCTTACAAGACAAAATGTATACGTCTTTTCCTTCCATTGTGACCTCGAAGGAGACTTGACGTCGTCATTTTTTAGCGAGCAAAGTCATAAATGGACAGCCCCCCCTTTCTAATTGGCGAGGTACTAATTGACACGCGGATAGTGGAAACTTCTGGGCGTATTCGCAGACGCTTACACAACTTTCGTGCCTTTGCAGGCCTCCCGACGATCTCGAAGGTCGTTTTGCTGTCGCCGGACCCCATCTGGCCTAGGAACGACGGCAGAAAAAGTGTCAAGTTGCAATCCATCAGAGCAGCTGCGAAGCGTCCGGCTCTCGCCATTACCTCGGGTTAGACGCCTTAACACTAACAAGCAGCGCTAGGGCAACCGCTGGTCGTCACTAAGGTTTCGTGCTAAGTGACACAGTAGCTCTAGTGTTTGCCCGTCGCTGGTCTGCATCTTGTTTTGAGGTGGATAACATAGGCAGATGGAAAGGATAAAGGCGTTCCTGATCCGAAAGAAGAACCTAGGACAGACATGTACGATACGGCCTGCTGACGGCAAAGCATGTTTGGCGGCAATGGCTGAAACTGTTTCGACTTGAAACATACAACCAATCTTTGTCCTTGACTCCCGGCAGATTTGTGCTGATGGTCGAACGCAAGATGCAGTCACGCGCCTGTCCAAACAACATCAACGATCGGCGAAGTTAGCCGTGTCCCCAACGCAGAACGGGGTTTGCTGTTTCATACAAACGTGGCGCCTGTTTAAGTCGGTCTGAACGAACTTCGTCTTGTTTAATATGCATACCGAACCTGCCACATGGCACGTTGCACGTCTGGTTCGGTATGCTTGATATGCACGTAACGGGCTGGGCCGGTCACTGGTCATTGGCCACGCGTTATTGCAGGACCGTGACATGCGAATCATGTCACGACCTTGCACTGAGGCATGTGGTGACATCGGATAAGTTTGATCAAACTGCAGACTCCTTCCGGATCGAACTGAATATCGTTAATCTTGACTTTACGCGGCCGCATAGGCGAATCTCCGGCGCCGCGGTGCTACATAGCAGATATTCATGCCCCGCCTCGGCTTTCACTGTCTTCAGGCGCGAATCTTAAAAGAATCACTCGACAACGGCGGCCCATGCAATTACACCATTATGTTAGCGATGTGCTCGAGCATATCGGAGCACACCGCTTAGAGGCTCTGAGCTAGCTACTGAGGTTGATGTGTCACATAGGTATATGTCGGGCATTCATGTATGGCAGGCCCAAAATTGGATCGGACTGGCTTATTACAGCGCTCCAATCAACCGTGTCTTGAACACAGTAGAGTTGGAGACAACCTTCACCATCACATCTCACACGAAACCCGTACTACGGAAGTCCGCCCAGCTCCTTGAGCAGTGTACCTAGTATGCAGCAGGCTTCAAGAGGTGTCTTTAGGCTAAGGTTTGCATGTTGTATTTTAATCTTGTGCAGGCTTCATCTTAGCCAATGTCGATGCAATCACAGCTCATTGACGCCCAAGTCATCTCCTTAACAAGGCAACCACCTAGCCGGCTGCAGAACTAGCGCCATAAGTGCTTTTGCTTTACAAGGGTTAGAGTCGTAACCAGTCTGATGATACGAAGAAAAGCTCCTGCCCGCTAGCTTTCTTCCATATTCACAAACGTGTCAAGACGACGAGTCTTCGCCCGCGTCCGTCATCTCGAACTTGCACAGCAGCCGCGGCCCGTGCCGCTTCACCTCGCCCTTCTTCGTCTTTAGCTGGACCACCCTGTAACCCAACATAAGCTCCCAGACTGGGATTACGGTCTGACCAACAAAGTACTCCTCGAGGCCCGTCTTATACTCCTCATGCGCCTCGAAGCACAGCAGCGCGAGTTCCGGCATCGAGAGCGGAAAGCGGAACCGCGCGTCCTCCCAGCAGGGGCCGCGCGAGGCGGGCGTCTTTCCGGTCCAGAACTTGCGGGTGTCCGCCGGAACGCCCACCACTTGAACCTGCGGCCAAAAGTAACCTGGTCAGAGCTTGAAAGAAAAGGGGTACCGGTACCGCCCATGTTTTCACCACTACAGGCAGAGCGTCACTGTATCCTCAACTTATACCCATCCGCTTGTCATAAAGTTTTTTGACTTTCAGGATCAGCTTAGTCGCCCCCTCCACGCTTCCGGTCCGCCGTCTTTGCAGAGAAGAAACCAGGATACAAGATGAGCTTAAGATTCCAGTCCCAAAAAAAAGGTGAACGGTACTCGGTAAACCCACCCGGACATGAAAGGACGATCCTAGGAAGGTGGGCCTGATCCTTCCCCAGTAGGCGCCCGAAATGACTTGCACCTGCAATGCACATTGAGCTGTCCGGACGTCGAGATACGGTAAGCAATTGCACGCTGACATGAGCGACCGCCCGAGCGTTTGCGAAGCTCGACGTTGGCGATTGCGGGATCTACTGCTTGAAGGTAGCGGAAATGGACTTCTCTAACGGGGTCAAACGTTCATCCTTCTCTGCATGGCAGTCAGACGCAGAACTTTTCTACAAGGAAGTTCAGAGGTTAAACGCAATTAGTTTCGATTGTTCCTGCTCAAGATGGGGGAAGGGGAGCAACTGCTATCTAAATGAAAAGCCGGATTCATCGCCAAACCCAAATTAAACTTCCAGCTCAGCGGTTGACTCCCAATATATCGACCCCAATAGTTTCAGGCAGAACTTCAATTCAACCTTTTATCGACCAATTGTCACGTGGCTCACGCTCTGCGAGGATAACGTGACCGGCCCAGTACTTTGCCTCCTACTTGTAGATCAAGCGGAATGTCGTTCCGTCCGCTCTTACCGTGAGAACCTTGGACGGCGGCGGCACGTCTAGCGGATCGAGAACGGCCTCCAACGGCGTCCCTTCGGGGGGGAGCATCACGTCTGGCTTCAGCACGTAGCCGGTCCCCCCGTTTGCGGAGAACATGCCGAAGTGGAGCCACAGGGGCCGCCCGGGGGTCTGCCATGGTTCAGGTTTTAGGGTTGCTTATTTGTGACTTGTTTAGGCCTTTGTTTGTCACCTGAGAAGACGTTGATTGAATATGCGCTATTCTTGAACGGAACTTTTTGGGACAAGTTTCAAACCGTTATGAAGCCTTTGCTTGTCCTGAAAAATCTGCAAATGGAGCCAAGAAATACCTACCAAAGATTATCTTGGCCTCTGGTAGAGCACTTTAAGAGCAGCTATAAGATTATGTCAAGCGAGAGGACCATCTCTGGCAGGCGCCAAGTTCACAATCTCCTTCACAGGGCCTTTCGGTCTGCCCAGTGTACCTTGCACGGGGATACGAGCGCCCAGTCTCTCGGCACATCACTTAATTCCAGTCGAGAGTTCTCCTCAAGAAAGAAGTACGCACGTAAACTCAAACGGAGTCTGAGAGATACGTTACCTGGATGTTCATAGCCGGCATCTGCACTCCGTGGATCCACGCGAGCATGGGGTTGAAGTTGGACGAGTCGAGGCGGCGCCCGGACGGGTACACGCGGCCCAGATTGCGACGCGTGTACCTGGGGACCGGCGAGAGCCGTTGATCCGTCATGGAAAGTGCTTTTAGATCTGCTAAAAGAAGCTCCAAGACGCGCCCAGGGTTTTGTGTCTCTAAATGATCGGACAGACAGCGGCAGTACTACGTAGTTTTATGACGAGCTTAAGGGTGTGTCTGGTCCCTTACAAAAAGTGCAGCTGTGCACAGACGAAGCACTACTCGTGAGCTTCTTTTAGAGAGTCTCCAGGTGTGCAAGTCGAGGCCCCAAATTTGTTCTGATTCCGTTCCAGCCCGGTGCTTCAACCGCGACAACCCATGATGTTGTGTTCAGCGTCTCGAGTCCATGGCTCAAGTGTTCTCGCACCACGTAAGACGACCTTCAAAGACTTAGTCAAAGGAAAAAACAAAAAAAAAAGACACCTTAAGGACAAGAACCGACGAGTCTGATCGATTGCGGGTGAAAACGTGATTACCGGGCTTTGCTTGCTATTCTTTGCATCACGATGACCACGACTCGTGACAGACCTTTCTGAGCAATCTAGAAGACCAGATAACAACAACAATGCCTTTGAAGCATTCAACATGTCCAATCGCTCCTCTGTCATCAGACTTCCTCTCGCTGACCAAACCTGGAAACCTGATGGAAATCCTTACCAGACCACGAACCGCGGCCGCTCCGCGATCGCGCGCATGAACGCGGCCTCGCTCGCGTTCACCATGGCCAAACCCTTCCACTGCCGAAACCCTTTCTGCAGACTCGGGATGTAAACCAGTCGCGCCAAGTCGTCTTCTTCGATCGGCCGCGCCGGCTCGTCCGCGTGCGGGATCGGGATCGCCAGCGGATTCCGCTCGCGCTCGCGTTCCGCCGCGGACTCCCCTTCTGCCTCGTCCTCCTCCATGTCTTTCAGCAGCTGCTCCCCTGCCGTCTCTTCGGCGTCGGGCGGCGGCGCGCCCGCTCGCGGCACGTCCACCTCGCGCGCGCGCGTGCGGCACGGCCACGTGCCGCACGGCGCCTCCTCAATTTCCGAAATCTTGCCAGCGGGCTCTTCCGTTTTCCGGCTTTCCGGTGCCGTTTCCGGTGCAAGAACGGAGCCCTCTTCAGCCGGCGCCTGAGATGGCTGGTGGGAACCGCCAGCCGTCTCCATCGTTGAAACATTCTTGCCAGCAACTTCCGGCGTCCGACCTTCCGGTGCAAATTCCGCTGCTACGAAAGCGAAAGCGGAACCCCCTTTCACCCGCTGCTCTTGCGGCCACGTTTTTGAGTAAATCTTTCCGCCTTCCGTTGTCTCCTCTTTCCGCTCTTCCGCTTCTTTCCCCTTTCCTTTCTTAACCAGCTCCGCCTCCCCACCGAAAAGTTCGATCTTTTCGCCGGAACCCTGCGCCTCTCTCCTCCGTCCGATCGAGCTCGCTGACGTCAGCAGCTTCCTTACGGGCGGAACCACCGGCTTCGCTGCCGGTTTTCGCGCTAAGCGTTCCCGCCGCTTCCACTCCTGCATCAGCCGCGCTCTCTCCTTTTCCAACTCCTTCCGGATTTTGCGGAGGCTCTCCTCGTCGGCCGCGCCGCGGCCGCCGTACGCGGCGTGGTACGCCGCGAGCCGCTCGCGCGGGTCCACGCCCAACGGAACCTCCTCCAGCGGAATGTTGCCGGGGGAAAGCCGCCGGAACTCCTCTTCGGGAGTGAGCGTCTCGATCTCGCCCGTCGAACCCTCTTTCCGCGAAACCCGCCCATCCGAATGTCTTTTTTCTCTCGTCGAAGCCCCCTCCGCCAAGTCCCCTCCCTCAACTTTCGATCCGTTCTTTTTCTTCTTCCCACCGTAGAGCTCCTCACTCTCGGACCGCAGAACCCCGCCCGACGTCATCGTGACGTCGCCTTTGCCGCTGTTGTCGTCATCCGGAGCCTTCCTTGACTTGACGTGGATGGCCATCAGGAGCTTTGCCAGCTGTCCGACGTTTCGAGGGGCCCCGGCGTTTCCCCCCGGCGCATCGCTTATGATGATCTTGCGCTTGAGGTCATCGGGGGAAAGGAACTCCCTCGCGTTGCGGGCGTCCGGGGGGGGAACGAAAAGGAGGTTGCCGAAAACGGCGCGGATCGTCTGTGGAAAGGGGCGACTGGTTGTAAAAGCTGGCGACCAGTTTGACCAGTCATCTACGTGTACCAGGTAATTGTCAACTTTGATAATTGGTTTCAAAGCAAAGCTTCGGGCCTGGAATCTCTTTGGATTTTGTTTCTAAGAGCAGCTGATGGCCCAATTTTTCGCTGACATGCAGTACATTCTTCTTCTCTGCGAACCTTTGTGCCATTCAATGCGTTCTGGTGCCAGGTGCCAAAAAAGTGCCGCTTTCTATCCTACAATGACCAGTCATCTGCGGAACCCGTGAGGCAGATTTATTTTCAGTCTGGTTTCGCTTGATATTGATGTGACCCTTGACGAACGGACTAGCCAAAAGGAACAGAAGTTTCTGCTTCTTGAAGAAGGAAGCAGGAACTGTGCATCCGAAAAATCAAAAACCGGCAAGACCAAAATGGTGGATAATTCTGGACCAACAAGAAACGATCAAACGATTCGACGCACACTACCCGTCTAGTAGGACTCCCATACGACATGCCACGCTTTTGCGAGATGGTATTGTCTTCTTACCTGGGCGGCCTTCTTCTGCAGGTGCGGGCTCAGGTGGTTTTCCAGTGTCAGAATGACCGGGTAAATGGACGTCCGAAAGGCGTGGTCCCGGACGGCACGGAGGCAGCCCGCAAAGCTTGCGGCGCCCGCGAACGCTCTACAAGCAAGAGGCGGTTCTCCGTCAGTTCAGCGTGCCGTTCCTTCTTACCGTCACGTGTGATCGATACATTGGACACACTTTGAAAATATATGATTCTACAGCAACTTCAGTATGCCCACCTTGCTTCGTAACGGCACCGCTCTGCAATTGTACAGGAATCATGACACAATCAGGTGATGAAAAGATGGAGAGGCTAGATTATGAGACGAATTCTGGCGTCGTGAGCAATTCTTGGTGATTGATGATGCGGAAACGGAACGTATATCAAGAAACAGAAGAAGCTTGATTATGTTGAGGAAGGAAAACGTTGATTAATGCGAGTAGAAGTCAAAAGACCAACAAATTTTCGTGTGACCACTTCGACCCTCTCCAGATATGTTGTGATTGACGAGCATTCCGTCACCTGGTGGTATGCTGGATGACGATTCTGCCGAATTCTAGCCACAGGTCCAGTTCGATGACGCGGCAGCCCGCGAGCAGCGCGCGCGCGATGGCCCGGGGCGTGCTCCGACTGCCCACCTGGGCGCCCGGGAGATACGTGTTGTGACTGCAGGGAAAGAAGCCCGCAAGTATTTGACAATGCATAATATGTACTTTCCAACACGTATCGTTGTTTGAAGCGGGGTGATTGGAGCCATTTAGGGGCCCAAGTGAAGCCCGGGGACTGTGATCGAAGAACGGGAATTGGGGGGTTTGAGCTGCCTTTTAGATGGCGGCATGAGTATAGAAAGCTTGTCAGATGAAGCTGTAGAAGTGTTGCAATCATCATCGGGTGATTGTGTGGCGGTTAAGACTCTTCGAACGGGGAGTAGAAGAGCGATCATACTTTCCAGAATCCACGGCGAGATTGGCGTAGGTTCAAATGATTTTTAAGTAAGCCAGGGAGCGGTGGAGAGCACTCCACGTACTATCATACGGACGGGTGTAACTAAACCTCCTCATCTTCCATTTGTCTTATCTGGCGGAGCACTCTACTCAATTCAAAAGAACCCGGGCTCCACCGTTCTTGCAAGTTACACCATCAGAAAATCGCACGTTTGTGATCCGTAATCTCGTTTGACATTGGGTGTTCACCTGCTGCTGATGTAGTAGTGGCTGAGCGGCCTTGTCATGTCCTGGGTCGGCGCCCGCGCGGCCGCGTGCGCGGCGTTGAGGTTCGGATCCAGGAGGCGCGCGTAGAACGCGTCGAGATCGACGCTCTCATCCCGCCTCTCTGGCCGCATCGTAAGGATCCTGCAGATAAGATTGCATTCGCACTGCTTTCCTGAAGTTGAGGATGGCGAGACAGATGCTGCAGGCCGATACCCGTGTTGAAAGGTTGTGAACAAACGTTTTAATGGGCAGTTTGGAACTGAGTTCATAAAGGCAATCCTGAACAGACGTATCTGAACAGTGTCTGTAGCCTTTTCAAAAAGAAAGACAGAAAAGACTCTGAATAATCTACATTTTGTGAAAGTTTTGCAGCGTGGCAGGATCATTTGACTGTGCAGACCAAATTTTGCAATCCCTTTATCTTCTCCGTATCAACTCATCTTTTCAATCAGAGCTCCTTCCAGATTAAGACCATCGAGCACAAAGAGCTCACACGCTTGTAATTTGAGAACGAGAAAAGAAGAGGTTAAAGTGCTCACTTGCGAAGGTGCACGCGTTCCTTCTTCAATTTATGCACGTGGCTGCCCCCGTTCTTTTCCCCCATTGGTCCAGTCTGCTGCGTCGTCACGAACACGTGAAGATCCTCCACGGTTGCATTCGCCTCTCCTCCCGTGACCTCATCAAAGAGCGCGCGTACAGCCGGCGGCACCGCGCCCGCGGGCTGCACGCGGCCGCAGCACGCGCTCCACGCGCTCCACGCGCAGACTCGCGCCAAGGGTGACCGGTGCAGGCTTTTGGGTCTTTTCTGCTGACGTGGCGCGCTCTCAGCGGCCGCCGGGTATTCGACCTTGACGTCACTTATTTCAACTTTCGTTTCTATAACCGCTTCTTGAGCAGGGGTCTGAGCTTGGTTGAAGACTTCTGCGGCAGAATAAGGGACGATCGCCGGCTCTGCTGTTTGACTCCTTTCTTGCGGATCAGCGAACCCTAAGTTCCGTTTCAGCATCTCAAGATGTTCTATGCTTTCCACTGGCGACTTCTCCTCGGTCAATCCCTTTTGCAAACCAGAGATCTGTGGCGTCTCAGAATGGGTAGCTCTACCTATTTTCGAATTGGTAAGATACCCTTTCTGGGCAAAGGAAGGACTGGCTGTCTGTGGAACATCTGATAGATGGACGAAGGAGAAGTCTTCTTTGTTGTTGCTCAACTCCGGCCTTTTTGGCGAGCCGAAGGCTAGAAAGTCTTCCAACTCATCCTCACTCTCAACAACCATGCCGCCTGTTTCAGCCTCCTGCGAACCAGCTGCTTTGCGCTCTGCGAGTTTGTCCTCCTGTGCTGACAGGCTCGAAGCCTCCGAAGAGCTGCGCTCTAGTCCCGTCGTGGAAAGCTGAGCCTGACTTCCCTCTTCCACCGCAATCTGACTTTCCTCTACTGAAACGCAGACGGGCGTCCTTGCAGTGCATTCTTGCTTGAAACACAATTCGATGCGCTCCCTTTCCCTTTTGACAAACCCCCGAGGGAACTCTGACGGGTCAAGATTTGCATCCCCCTCCCCCGAAGGCAGGGTGCTTGTTGAGAGCTCCATCTTCTCTGCCGCTTCAGAAGACAGCATCGAGCATCTCTTTTGCGTAAAGAAAGGCAGAATTCCTGAGCAGCCGTGTCTCCATTCTGGAATAGGGCAGAGCGCTCTCGCTTTTTGCGCACAAAGCTTTGCGGCGCAACGCATGCTTTGGCAGCTTCTTGCCTGTCATGCACAAGGACCCAGAGCTTTTACTTCGTTCATCCGTCAGACGTCCTCGCAAACGCTTTGCTCTGCATGCACTTTGACGGCATTTGACGAGCTGCGGGTTTCTTGTAGCACCCCCGTCGATCGGAAGGACAGACTGAAGCAGCAACGTTGGACTGAAACGTGCGCCGCGTCTCACTGGTACTTAGGCAGTCCAAGCTGGCACCTCATGGCACAAAAACTTGTTAAGATCAGACGGCGCGTGTCGGTTAACCTTGGACTTCTCTTCCTGTGTTCTGCAGAACTTGAATTGTCGAACATGCTTTGACATTAGAGGATGGGAGCTGTCGAGTACCAGCCAGATCAAGCTTCAAGTTTTTGGACTGACCGCGCACATGCCCGACGTATCAGAGCTTTCCGTGGGGCACAGGTCAGGCTTCTTGCTATGTTGGTTTAAGCTCGACGTCGTTTACTGACGGTTCGCATGCAGTGAGGGTGCAGTCAACTTGTGAGCCGCCTGCATCTTGCACAAAGAATGAAGAGGCGCGGCGGGTGGGAGCTCAGTGCATATATGGCTATAGCTAACTAGCCTGGTCATAACACAAGAACAGTTGTTCAACTTGTTCTAACTTGTTCAACAGTTCTAAGCCTGGATATCCGGAGAAAAGAAAAGCACATGACCGAAAGAGTTAATTAACATCAAGATATGATAGATTTGCGCAGCATGCTTATATCAAGAGATCTTGTGCATAAATGCGGTCGTTATGTTTGTAAACAGCTCTACATGGGCCGATCGGTGCGCGTGCAATTTCCGTCATCAGCATGCTGCAGTCGCAGATCTGAAGAGACGTACAAGCTCTTCATAGGCATGCAGCTGCTCGTGAGATCGCCCTATTCGTTTCAACGTAACCCTTCTCATGCAAGCCGCCGGAAAAGAACTCCGAACAGACGGTAATATTTGAATGCATTCGGCTCAGCTACGTAGGATTGGATGCCAAACTGGCACACCCGTGTATACGTATACAAAATGTAAGCTGAGATTGGACTCGCTTTCGAAGGTACCATAATTGTCAGCGGCTGGCTGCAATCTGGAACGACAACTTCACAACGTGCCGTGCTGGAAATGCTTTTGGGGACGACATCTGCGCCTTGTGAAAGAAACCTGTACCATGAGTATCCGTCTGCACTTTTTCGGCGGGTGTACGAGTCCAACCAGCCGTGCATGTGACGTGATTGCAACTTCATCGGTAATCCAGAAGCAAGGTCAAATCTCGGCACTAAACCTAACCTAAATGCTGTATTCATGTACTCTTAGCCACTTCGTAGCCGACCATTTGCTCCCCTTCAACACTGGGCAGCCACCTGCACATGCAACAAAAAGGTAAATGGTAAAAACCAACTGAATAAATGCAGAATTGCTGCCAAAGGAACATGTCTTTCCAATCGGCCACTCAGGATCAATGAGTGCATAGCAAGCAGACGCGTCCACATGAGCTAGGTATTTGCTTTGCGTAGGGGCGAACTGCGAGCAAGCTGTAACGTCAGGTTGGCTAGGATTGTTTCTTAAACTTTCAAGATGGTGCACGCTGCTCTGAAGAGATCACTGCTGAAGGTCATAGATGACGTAGACACGACGTCTCAGAACTTGCCAGAAGCGCAGTTTTCCGGCCAGATGTCACCACCTTGGCATACAATCGGCCCCAGCTCGAACGGGTCCACAGAGCTTTGACCTTTCGACCCACAGATCCCAAAGTCTATCCTCCTCACATCTACAGAGGAACGCGTTCGCCAAGTACTTCCGGCAAAATCCTTCCTGATATTGAAAGTGTCGCAAGCAAAGCGGAGACCCACCGTGCAGACTTCTCGAGTCCGGCTTCGCCTCCGGCGTGAGGCTCCAGAAAAGGAGCGCGTCTCCCTTCTTGGGCTTCACGGAGGGACCCCGCCTCCCGCATTCCGACAGCTGGTCGAACCCCGGCCTGTTCACATCGATGCTATCGTGGGCCGCCGGGAACACCGTCTCGCCGCCCTCCTCGACGTCAGTCCTGGTTCAAAGAGGAGGTGTGAATGAGCGATTCTGCTTGCGCGGAACCGGGAGAACAAGACTGGGTCGGAGAATGACATCTGCAGCTTTTTCCTTTCTCGTCACGGGTGCGCCAAACGAAACGGGTCTACAAGGGTTAATTGGAGAGCGATCGAAGCTTTTCAACTCGAGGGGTTTGTCCGGTTGCAATCTCTAGATTGATAAAACCATACGAGAAGCCGGATTGATGTTGGGCAGCTTCGACAGGATGGAACTGCATTCGTCAAAGCCGCTGATTCCGTCTGAAGTATATCACAAGAATGAGATAAAACATTCTCAATAAACCGGTTTATGCAAGAGGCCAAAAGAAAGCGGTCTCTGTTACAGGTCTATCCTCTCTTCGCTCGCTCGCGCTTACAAGTACATGAGCACCGTTGCGATGCGCTGCCCCCCATTGCGCGTGTGCAACTCGCTGTCGAACCAGTCATAGTGCGGGTCGTACTTTTGCCCGTCCTGGTACAGCAGAACCTGAAACCCCTCCCCATGCGCTGCGGAAAAAGATAAAATTCCGTCAAAACCAAAATGGGGGGGTGGCGCAACTCACAGATACAACAGCATGGTGGCCAAACGCTGTCCCCCGTTGCGGGTGTGCATCTCGTTGACGTCGGATGCCGCGTCGAACCAATCCGTGTGCGGCTCGTACTTTTGGCCGTGCTCGTAGTGCAGAATTTGGAAGCCCTCTCCGTGGGCTGCGGAAAAGTGACGGACCGACTCGGTGACCAGGACAGATGAGATCCTTTGGGAGTGGGACTACGAAATGCATGGGGCCGAACAAAAAGAGCGCAACTGAACAGTGACAGGAGGTCAAGTTCTGCCTTCAAGGAGGTTCTGAAACAAAGACGACGACTGTCTCTACCAGAAAATGCTGCGGACAGTTCATGAAGCTGCAGAGAGCGCCGGCCCAGCCCAGCGCGGTGCCAAAGGAAGTACTTTTCCAACTGGGACATCTTACGTGTAAGCTGCGCATATCCATGTTCCCTGACGGCTTTTGTCAACCATGCTTCTCAGATTGCAACGTGCAGAACTCAAAACGAACGCTCTGAGATGTACAATGAAGGATTGCATGATTAACTTCGTGGAAATTTAAGCGAAGCAAACAAAGGGCGGATCCCCCCTCCAACCAAGAAAGCGTTCTCATGTACGTAAAAGTGACACAGTGACTCGACCACGATCCGCAAGGACTCTCTTCTTACGATGCTGAAGACTGACTTGGGCTAGCAAAAGATTCCGATCACAGCCGCCGTCATACGGCACGATGCCAAAGCCTTGGCGTGGTGTAAGATTCTGGATGAGCAAGTCGAGGAACTCACAGACGGGGATAAACGTCACTTTGGCGATTCGCTCCTCGACTGCTCGCACTATCTCATCTTGACCCCGCATCAAAAACGTCCCCGAACTCGTTCGAACCCTGCACGAGCGAACAATTTGGTTCTATAAGCCGTGAGCTTGAGAAAATTTGTCATCGATACCAGGACTGTGCAATGAGATCAGTTGGCTGGTAAGCCTTCTGAAGAGAATTTTCGAGTAAAAGACAGGCTGACACGTTCATTCTGCAAAGATCTCCTTTTTCCCCATTGGAGCACTCCATGACAAACATCAAAGACCAGAAAGCAGTGCTTTTCAGATGCAATTGCCTTTGCAACCTGGCCGCAGAACCTTAATCAGGCATCAAGCATCCCTTGTCCCAAAATATGTCCGCCCGTAGGGAAACCCACATCAATGTAAGAGGGCAACTTCAAGGCTCGTCTTTCTAATGTTTCAATGCAACCACTCAGAGTGCAAGCTTCCATCAAGCAACACTGTCGGCTTCAGTTGCACAATCGGATGAAGACAAAAGAATCTCGGGTGAGATTATAACAGTAGGATCTCACGTGCTGTCCACGCTCTGCCCCGTTTTGCTGTCCACCACAGTACTCCTTTTCATATTGGGCCTAGCTGCCTCGACCAGATGGTCGCACTCGTCGTCCGTCTGAAAGTACCAAAACGATGGGGTCAAGCTCAGTTGCCAATGCTAAGGAACATTGAGGCTCCAGACATTTCAGGCTTTGCCATCGCTGTGGTGTAACTCACTCTCCGATACTCGAAGCAAACCCTTGACAATTCGAACTTTTAGCCAAACTACATTACACTTGAGTGAATTTTCACACAGTGACTGTCTCAACCTTAGCAGGCAGCTCCCATGTATGCACAGCGGGTCAGACCCTGAGCATGATTTGCATCATGGTGCCACTGCCTTTAGGACACAGAAAAGCGGTTGGGTTCTGGGACCTGCAGGTGCAACTTGCGAATCTATCCATGGGCCTTGTTAAAGAGCAGAAAGCTCTCTCCCTAGACTCACATCTGCAGGCCAATGACTGATTGATGACCTGCTAAAATTGGAGTTTTGAAGGGAATTACCGAAGAACTTGCGAGCACCGGAGGAGCTGTTGGAGAATCAGCTTCTCACCAAGAAATTGTGAAGGACAGAAGCCCGGGGCTCCCAAGAAAGCGGCTCCACCCACATCCGTCTTTCTTGGCTCTTCTCCGCAATCGAGCGTGCTACACTATGTCTGCACCACCATTGACAATGTACCCTCAGTATTCCTTAATGCCCATCAGATGGGCACTAGAGTGGGCATACAACGACATTCAAGGCAATCCCAAATAGTGTTGTTAAAACTCTGTTCTAGCTTAGGCCCTTTCTCAATTGCGGATTGCACTGTATGTACCATTCTTCCGGAAACGCACACGGTTTACACAAATTGCAAGCAAGAATGACTGCTGCCTTCAAGCAAAATCCTGGTTTCCTTTAGAGTCTATGGATGTGCACCAAAACCCAAGCTCCAGATAGAAGCCTTGAAAGCCTTGCTTTTCCTGTCTTAGCAGAGGTAAAACTTTTGCAACCCAGAGCAGGTAGTGGCGGGCGAAATTGATAAGGACTTCATAGCAACTACTGAGCTGCTGAAGGCTCTGTTTGCTTTTTAGCAACTCCTGAGTGTAAGAATGTTGTCCAATTGCAAGCAATGGCCTACTGTGCCAGCGAGTAGAAGAGAAGCAAAGCCTCGGGGCATTTATGGAATCTGCTCGACTTGTGAACCCTAATTTGGAGAAGCCAATGGAGACAAGCGTGTCTCTGAAATTCAGCAGAGCAATGGGCCAACTCACGTTTCTCCCTGCCATCCTGGCAATCTCTCCTCATTGTCCTGTGCTTGAGCACACAGCATCAGAAGATAACCCAATGCCAGCAACCCCCACAGCTTCATGTTAGCAATTCAGTTGCAGGTCAGCTTTCACGGCTGCTTTTTGGGACCTCTTGGGCACGCGTATCTAAGGGAACTTTGAGAAGAACGAGGACCCCTTTGCGATCAAACTTCGAAGGTGCCAGAGTTTTCAACAGAGTTGTCAAGCTCGCTCAAGGTAACTTGAGCTCAGTTTCTGAACCGTAACGAGTAGGATCCTGGCTGCCAATGCAATGCCAAACCCCAAACCAGCCTGCAAATAATTCTATATCAGCCCCTCTGGCGCGAGCGCGGATTCCGCGACGCCTGGGCGGAATCGAGAAACGGAACCGCAGCGTTGATCGTCAAGTGCATTATGCACCCCGAGTGGGTGAATCTGCGCACCGGCACATTGTTAAAGTGGGCGTTCTGTTCCGCGGAACGCCGGACGCTAAAGCAACTTCGTCAGCCGTCGGCTACAATCCGTCAGTGTTTGTACCGTAGATGCCATGAAATCGACGGGTCTGCATGCACTTTGTCCTTGAGCCGAGACTCGGTCCTCGGTTGAAACTCATGACTCCGGCTACGGTAAATCGGAAATATGCCTGACTTTGATTAGGCCGGAGCCACGGGCCACGATTTATGTCAATATCGCTGTGGATTGTTGAGCCCTGCGCCGCAAGGCGCCGGAGTCGCCGGGTTCTACAGCGCTTCCAATTTGCAGGGCACAGACGTGACTTCCACACTGCGGGGGCTCACCTTAGTGGAAACCACAGTGATTCTGCATGCGCCGCTCTGCGGAACACCCAAAAAGAACGAAAAAGAATGCACTTCTGCGAGGTTTGAACCCGTGAATTTCTGGCCCGTGACGCAAAACTATCAAAGTAGACTCCTTTTGTTAGTGTCTCCGCCACTCTGATCGGTGTGAATCACACTCAACCCACCTGGAAGCACCTGACACGCAGAGGAGCAGAGGCGCAGA
>DF237721.1:3220-34590 GCA_000708835.1 Klebsormidium nitens | reverse complement strand
GCGGGGAGTGACCGGGGCTTGGAGTCCTCATCGATGAATGTCAGCCGAAAATCCGGAGTTGGCAAAATCCGGAGTAGGATTCACGGTTATCCGAGAGCATCATGCTATAGCTGTCCGATGGTAAGCTCGACTTCTTTCAAGTGCACTTTTTACATTGTGTTCTCAGCAGCTGGGGCTAAGGCTGCATGAATGCACCATTCCTGCTGCATTCAGCAGAGGTGTAATCAGAAAGTCACCCAGGCGCCCTCTAGCCACTGCACGAAGGATGGTGAGGGCCAAGCAAACAGCCAGGAAGGGCTCCGGGGGCTGGCCGGCGCGCTCCTCTCGTAGGAGGTTGCCGCCCCTTGAAGTCCGTGCACCGCTGAACAGAGATGAGCGCCCCACGGGCCAGGAGTACTTGGACGCTGTGAGCTCGATTAGAACGCAATGCCAAGTCCAGGATACCTTGGAATCTTCCTTGGGGAGGGAGGAAGGGGCTGCAGCCGATACTTGCAGCATTGCAGATGCGCGTGTGGCACTGCCTGCTCTTGCCCCTGAACTCCTGCAGCAGATATTTGCCAAGCTGGGGCCTCATCCAAAGGACATTGTTCCATTGGGAGCAGTATGCAAACAGGCAAGGGCTACACTTACTAACGCTGTTCCTGAGTAGAGACTGAGGGCTGGAGGCTAGAAGAACAGGTGTTGAAGCGAGTCACTTTGAGCTGCCCCTGTTTCGCACATTCCTTCCGATGGTTGCTCAGATTGTCCGTGCTGGACTCCAAACTTACTTTCTTCTCGCGCTTGTGGGGCTGCCGCGCTTTTGCAAGAACAGCAAACCCACTCGACACCGGCCGGTGATGGGGAGGCGCTGTGTGTCCTTACTGCAAAGAGCTAGTCTTTCCTTTGAAAGCTGAGGACGTACCCCAAGCGTACACGTGTTATGAAACGTTGTATCTCGATTGTGTTGAAGACATACACCCTGATTGTAGAGCAGAGTCAAGATGGAACGCGTGCAACTCTGTCTCGGACTCGGGGGCAGAATCGGAGCCAAAGTCTGAGGAGCAGCCAGAGCGCGTCTTGGTCTCCGGGTTTGTATGTCTTGGTGGTCACATTGTGTTGGGAGTGGCAGGGTATCCTGCCCGGCAGTCCGGCACCCAGGTTGAAGATTCTGGGGAGATGTTGCGGTTGAAATCATCAAACGCTGTTGCTTTCCTTACCGAGCATGTAGTTGAGGAGGCGAATTTGAGCTACAAAGAAGGGCAAAGCTTGGTCGATGAGCTAGAGCTAGATCAAATGATCCAAGTCGCAGACAGGCTGGCAGAGTTGGAAGAGGAGTGGCCATCGTTTGTGTCCGAAGGAGGTCCTCACGTCAGAATTGCTGACGAGTATCCATGGCGTTTCAATTTGGAAAATACGTCCTTGAGCAAGGAGACGCTCCATGGGGCAGGCCTTCCGCCCGACGTCGCAAACGGTGTGCACGTTTTGAGAGGGGAACCGGACCTCATACATTGCATGGGGTTGCTTTCTGAGGTGGTCGAGGCGCAAGTTCGGGAGCAGCTGTTGAGGAGGAGGAAAAGGGAAGTCCTCAGGGCGCTACAAGAAGCGGGCTTTGAGCAAAGGAGCGTTCCGCACCAGGAGTCGATTGACAAATACGTGCAGGTAAGGCGGCTTTGCCGTTATGCACGCATATTAATCTGTTGGTAGGTACTCTTACATCTTTCAAAATCGTTGTTAGCTACTTGTATCGAACTTCTCTGTCATCGTGATAATGGGGAGATCTGCAGCGTCGTGTCAAGGTTCTCTTCTGCAGGCTATTATCCTGTTTCATTGCGTGTTTGTTGGCTGCATCCTCGCTCCTTTCTGGATTTTCCTTTCAGAAACCAGTAGTTCGATCTTCGATCTGAAGAACTTGTCTCGGAGATGACAAAGGCGGCTGGCAAAGGCACCCGCATCAAAAGCCGGAAAGTAGTCCCCAGCGGAACGTTCGTTTACAAATCGTACCCGGACTACTTTTGCAGGATCCGGATACCATCACGTTGGATGAGGTGCTCCTGCAACAAAAGCTTGCTTGGGACAAGGAAGTGGCCATGCGGAAACAACTCGAGCTTGAGGCCAAAGAGAGGGCGAAAAGGCTTGAACTCGAAGCTAGAGATAGGGCCGAGAAGGTAGCCCTTGAACGCCAAGCCACGAGCAAGATGCACACACCCACTCGGTAAGTCAAACCAAGGTTACCGTCAAACCCGTGGGAAGCTCTGATGTCGACTTTTGCGGGGTAGCAACAGATGGGGAGGTTTGCAGAAACCGGCCGGCCAAAGCTTGCTCTAATAACGCATGTAATAGGTGTTGCTGGAAGCTTTCGAACCAATGCTCATATAACAAACACAGGAAGGCTCAGAAGGGCTAGTAACTGCACACCGGCCGATGGCTGAAGGTTGAACGTTCTGGTCGCAACCGCATTGGTAGAAGTCCGTAGAAGTTTGGACCTGTATATTTGCTTCTGCTCGCTTGAAATCTCCCCTAAACAGTGCCGACAATCTGGGAACAGTCTAGTCGGTGAATTGCTGCTAGATCCAAACATTGAAGACCGTCCCCTATCGTTTGGCTGCATCGTACGTCCGAATACGCCTCAATTGAGCTGTGTACACATTGCACATCCATTTGTCTACTAAGGATCTGCAACGCGCTCAGTATGCGCACAGTCGTGGTGTGCCAGAGTGCACGATTACCAGCATGCCGTCCACCTAAGTTCGAGTTAACGTACTGTGCTGCCCATCACATGCCGTAATACGCCGTACTAGCTTCGCAAGCTAGTATACCTGAGTTCGGACATGTCGACCGTCGAATCGATATATATGTTCAATCGACATGCACTGGCCGGTCGGATCGGTACGGTCTATAATCGAGCCAAATCGTGTATACGAGCAAGTTCAAAGAGCAGTCTCACGATTTCAATGCGACGCATCGGTTGAAGTCCAAGAATTGCTAGTGTCCTGGCATGCGTATACGTACATTGCTAGAACCAGGTCGGACAATTAGAAGCATTCAAAGATGGACGCCTATATGCAGAATGCCATGCCTGCGGGTCGGATCCGGATCGGTTTGAATTGCGCGGCAATCGATTGACAACGCGGATCCAGAGTTATATATATACAGGGCCAACCAAGGGACAGAGCAGCACATGGTCATGACTCGGAAGTGCGGAATCGTGAAATTCACGCACAGTGATATACATGCTGGCTTGGAGCCCGATCACTTGAACCCACGGCATACTCGTTAAGCTTTGGAGTCGTGAGATGGCCGGCAGAGGCGAGACCTTCAAACTGCACACTAGGTTTGACACAACATAAACAGTACACTACCGCATTCGTGCCTGGAATTCGTTGGGAGAACTTATGCAGCTCAAAACAAAGTTACTCGAGGAAACGTCCTCAGGACTTTACTCTTGGACAGTTCAGGAGCTCTCGAACTTTTATAGATTGGAAAACTGCGGCGAATGAACAGCAACAACGGCTATCGTCACAACAAGGATAAGTTAGCAGTAAAGTATTTGGTCTATTGAGTCAACCTTTTGCCAAGTCCCGTTGTTGATGCTTGACTTCAAAGCGGCTTCCACGACGGCCAGGTCTTTCAGGCCTTCGACAGCCGAGCCTCGAGGATGCTGAGAAACAGAGCCCTGCCAACAAAACACCACGGAGATGTCCGTCTCGGCCAAAGGCAGCTGCGACAAGTAGATCTCGCGCAAGCAAGAAATACTTCTCAACTCCTGCAAGAGTCCGGATCCGTCGGAAAGGGAAGCAGATTCCGATAGTTCCTATCTTGGTCTCGGGTGACATGGAGTTGGATCAACAAGGGTGGCTGCCAAGTCTTGTAAAATCTGGCTTCGTTTGGTTCGGACGACTTACAAGAGCGGGATGCCACGTGGTTGCGAGAAAAGGGATCGCTGACTTTATGGAAAGTTCCGAGTCGCCGGTCGGTCGTAACTGATCGGGTAAAAATGGGACTCGAAAATTTGGGCCGGGTTATTTCGGCCGGACGGCAGAAAGGTACCGTTGATCAACACGACCCTTGTGACGCCTTTCCAAGCGCCAGATCGCCCGGACCTCAGTCCTCGTCACTATACTTGCGGGCGTCACATGGAGAAACATCAAAGCAAGCAATCCGAACGAGGCTCGGCTAACAGAAGTACTCCACGCAAAAAGAACATGCAAACAACTCTTTCAATCTTACTTTGGTAATGGCTGTCTGGACGTCTGCAATGAAGGCGTCCAGCTCGTCTTGTACCCCGGAGAACGGGTGGAACTTCTCGGTCTTCACGCCGTCAGGAGTGAAGAGCCGCGTCTGCAGAGAGTGTTACTTCCTTTCAGCATACTGCAACATGATAGAGTGTCCGTCGCACCTGTGCTTGCGACCTTTGGCGATGGGCCTGATAGAATTCTGTGTCCTAAAGTCATCACAGAAACCTAACAACGAGCGTAGAGATGTGAGCAGAGCCTTGCGAATTTGCTACACAAGCAGCAAGCAGAGAGGCTTCCCTGCGAAAAGCGAGTGGAACTCGTTGGTAACGAGAGCACCGTCGGAAATAAGGAATTTATTTAGTAGTAGAGTGTTATTCCACCCAAAGAATCGCATGAGCAACCTAACACTAACGCGGGAATCCTCTTCGGTACAAAACGTCGACGGTACCGAAAGGCCTCAAACCGCCGTCCGCATTGCCAGGCAGGAAACACGCGAAAATGAGACAGAACAAGCAAAAGGAGAGCCGAACGATTAGCAGACCATGATCGCTTACCGTGTATCCGTGCTTTCCGTCCAGCGACCCTCGCTCCACTTCTACTGTTCCGTTGCTGGCAATGACACGCCACCTTATCTGCAGGGATCGGATCAAAGTAGGTTCGATTGAATACTGCTTGAAGACACGGTGACGACGGTCAGACACCTTCTGGGACGGCTTCAGAGTCGAACGCACGTTGAGCTCGGAACACACCGCGAACGCGATTTCTGGCCAGTGGAATCATCAAAAAACGGAACATGAAACAGAGTGATCGGCAAACTTAGGTTTCTAATTACCCGGGCGCGAGCAACGTAATCATGGAGTTCCGCTGGCGATGCTGAAAGTCGACTAAATCTGACGAGAGGTGCATATCTGTGAGCCGATATGAAGAAGTTAAAACCGCCAAGCGGCATCACTGACAGGAGGGAACAGGGAGGTGGGCACGACAGCCGCACTTCCTTGAGAATCGTTTCGTAGACGAGAAACCCCCCGTTGACACAAAAACGCAACCTCGTTATACTGTTGAGAAACTTTTTCGTGACCTTACTCGATGTTTCGGCCTGCCAAAATACATATTCAACTTTAGCAGAAGCCAATCTATCATCGAGTTGAAAGAAAAAGGGTTGGACTTCGAGACGGCTTCGAGATACTCACGTTTCTTGCGCGGGCACCATAAGAAATTAGGATGCTGCAAGGGGCGCCGTTGTATAGTTTTCTGCACACACGAAATGCGCTTGGCCATGATTACCCTCGTTCTGGCATGCAAGAAGAGCGTAAGTCGAGCCCTCTTTACCTGTCCGTGGGATGTTACTTGTAAGACTGCCGATAAAGTCAAGAAGCCACTGCCAAATGGTGATTGTACGTGAGTCATGGGGAGCTGCTCGGAGGGAGGCTGAAGTAGTCCATAAATAGTAGAACGAGTAGGAAAGCTGAAGCTACTCACGCAACACCACATAGCGTGTCGGGCCAAGGGAAGTCCTTGTCAACGTTGGAGGCGAGCGCGGAAACGGACGTTACTTCCTGACCGCTGATCTGCACAAATTGTAAGAGCGTTACCAGCGTAGTCTCTGTATCGTTTTGACGCAAGCGCATGGCTTTCTCTGGACACCGCTGTAAAGAACGGAACGGATCGTCGCCGTCCACTACCTTACCAGCATTTGACTTCGTACTTCTGACCCCGAGTGGCAGTAAAGAGGGTTGGTGTTCGGCAGACCTTCGGTTCTCGAGAGCCACTGTTACCTGCTAAAAATTACTGTCATCGTCTGTTATGTTTCATTGATAGTTTCGTTTCCACTTCGATACACCATCCGATTTTAGTCCATTCTGGGCTTGTGCAAAGAAACCACCTTAAGCAGAAAGCTTGTCCGAGACTCCGGGCGATCAAGGTGCTGCAATCAGTATCGAGTAATGTATCGAGTAACAGAAAAGTCTAACAGGGTCGCTTGCAGCAAACGACACTTTGCATGGCGTCTCAACGGCGTTAGGGGTAGCAACGATCTGGACCACATGCAGGAAGTGTCCCAACGAGTTTCCTCACTTCTGACAAAGTGGTACTGGTTCGAGTATGGTGCGCTTAGTAGATACAGAAGGGTTATGACAGAGAGTGTAAACGATTTCGACGGCAGAAGCTTACCAGTCGTAAGCCGGCAACGAAGTGGACAGCCCCGTCAGTAAAGAACGTTCCCTGTGTAGACAGGACGACATGCGAAAGGTGTCAGTCTTTATGCTGCTTGGTAAATCTGCTCCGGAGTACTGAAGAAGGACCCCATGTTATTTAAACTTCCGGGGAGTGCTGGTGAGGACTGATTCGTGCAAGAGAGTCATTCAAGAAAGACAGAGGACGTCCTGTCGCGCCAATGGACCTCTTCGATCACGGGCCGCATCCTTGCGAGGGTCCGCTTTGCGCTGTCTGAATGGACGGGCATAAAGACACTTTCAAAAGTCTGACAGAACGGAGAAATTGGACGCAAACTGAAGTTTATCAGTCCAGGACCCCCACACCGCTTGGCACACTCTGAGGGAGTCCGTGCGCGAGGAAAAGGGTCTGGTACGGTCACTGCGGGCGAGGTTTGACATGGCGGATTGCTGGCGACCTACTATAGCGGCTTTCAGCCTGTATATCGGCCCTCGAAAGTTGCAAAGATGGAGGGATGGGCCTGACCGCCATCGAGTCCTTGACGTAGTACGAACCGGTCGCAAGCACGTTGTGTACCAAGCGGTGCGGGGTTCTGGGAATGCAAAGTGCAGTCCGAGTTCTCCTGCCATCGGATCCAACAGCTGAAGAGAGAACCTTACTGTAAAAGCGGGATCGCCCCGCCATTTGTCAGGTCGTGGGAAGTATCCGTTGGTTTTGGCCATAGGGGTCTCGATCGTCATCTGGACGGCCATCATGTCGCCGGCTTGCTGGACCAACTGGGCAGCCTGTGAACGTAAAAACCTCTATCACCAACTAGCTCTGACACTGCAAAGCTCTGGAAATGCAATCACTCGTGCTATATGAGCCAGACTCTATTGTAGAAACAGGTAGTGAATCCTGGACAGGCACGGCTTGCCAGAGCAGAGGCAAGCTTGTGAGAGCATCTTGAGGATAATAGAGGACCTCGGCAAAGGTGAAACGTCAATCGATAGAAATGCAGGAGTGAGGGATTGCTTCTGTCGTATCTGAAATCAAACAGGACCACGACAACTAGGCGCATGGCTTGAGCCGTCTTCCAAGTTAGACAACACGTGGGATGTGTGGATTGCAGGAACAGACGGCAAGATGCTTCCCCATTGGAGAGAAGCGAGCTCAAGAAGGCAAGGGAGGGCAAGAAAGCACAGGTAAGAACTCGTCTCTGCAGAAATATGCAAATACGCGTCTGGTTGTGTGCCAGCATATCGTACGCTAGGAAATGATGGACCCGAAAAGGTTGAGTTTGAAGTAGCGAGCAGCCTGCACACTTAGCGTTCGCCTCTTCCGCTGAACGGAAGAGAGAATCGAGGACACAACAAGCGGAAAGAGAACTGGCAAAAGCAAGGACATGTGGTGGGCTTGAGGTGGTTTGGTTGACAACTTCGTACCTCGAGCAACGCCGGTTCAAACCGGTAGTTCTCGGCCACAGCCCAGATAGGTGTCGTGGGGCCTAGCTTGGCCGCCAGATCTTTGTAGACCTTGAGCGTCTCCAACACGTGAGCGGCGTCTGGAGATAAAAAGAAAAGCAGGTTGCTTCAACGGCGTTGGACGGAGTGGAAGAAAGGCAGGCAGAGTTTCGGCTTCGATTTACAGCATTGCAATGTCTGATGGTTCCAAACGAAGTTTCCCAGTGGTCGAGCGACGAAACAATTGCTCAGGATCGGTAAGCGACAGTGAACTCTTGAATCCACTTCGAATCATTACTTCGTCGAACGTGGAAAGCATGCTCGTCAATGAAAAGATAGGTTTCGCGAATTAAATTAAATTGAATGGAAAGCAATTCCTAACTTGGAAAGCATGTCAAGGACGCGAGCCTCTCGTATTTAGAAAGCGCCGATGCCTACAAAAAGCCTTACGATGACGGAAGTAAAGTACCACGGAAAGGAGCATCGAAACGATCTTGAAAGGTACTGGCCCGAGAAGCACCTCTCTTTCCAAGGTCGACAGAGGCGACAGAGGGGTGTCACTGAAAAATGAGGTCCGAGTAATATCCAACCATGGCTGGATCAACGGCCGTGTGCTACAGAACGCTTGGGTAGAGAGCAATGATTTTTCAACGAAGGAAGAAGGATATCGAGCCAGCAGTGAACAACGACTGTACCCTGTTTTGATCGGGACGGAGCATTCTGAGAGTGAGAGTTGGGAGCTTTTCCCCTTGTAGTCAACCTATCTTTACAAAAGGTCAAGGAAGGCCAGAAAAGATAGGTCTTTCAAGCAACAGAAAAAAAATTCGAGCTGAAGAGGACTCACTGACGCCCACAGGCTTCTCTGCAAAGAAGAGGAGCGCATGTCAGGGCGCTGTTAAAATGAAGCGAGAGTTAACAACGAACAAAGCTAGCGTCGTCCGGAAGTCAACAAGAAGACAGCGGTGTCAAACGGCTTCAAAAGCAGGGGTTGCCAGTCTCAACAATTTAGGATTCTTCCATGGAGCATTTCCCATTGGTGCATTTTGAAGAAGTCTACTTAGGCAGGTGATGGAACGAGTTCCACGATGTAGCGAATTCCTCGATTTCACTTCCAGGATGATTCTGAGGGTGACTCTTTGATCAGAATCAATATATTCGTCTATTTTGTGGATGACTTTCTCCGATTCTCTGACAAGTCCGCACCTTGGATTACATGCTTTCTCGCTTGAAGCGCTCGTGCCACAAGCGCCGGCTGCAAGGAGCAGTCAAGTCAAATGTCAACACCCATATCCAAGCTCACTCGACCCACTTTTCCATTCTTACCTTCTCTTGCTTCAGGCGTATATGAATTCGGCCATCGGTCATCGCCACTCCTGCTTCGGTCAAAAGCAAACCGCAATTGTATCTGTCTCAATCGCTGATGCATCTGCTGTCTGCTTGTCAATTTCAGCAGCCTTCTTCTGGGTTAAGTTGTTGTTTGGCACAGAACTGTCGACGCACAATCAAGTAGAAGCCCCAACCTTGCAAAAATGGGAGCAGGGAGAGTCGGTTGCATCTGTCCTTCCTACCGTGTTGACAATGAGCAAGAAGCCCAAGCTTGTGCCCCATCAACTCAACAGTGGATTATAGGATCCAGAGAAGCAATATGTACAGTGATTCTCACCTGGATTTGAGCGGGCAGAACAATCGCCACCGCATGGACAGGGCTGTCAAAAACAGTGTCCAAACCTTGGTCGCCCCAAACGGCCTTAGCTCCTGGAGCGAAGTCTTTCACGAGGCCAGTGAACTGTACGGCGCCAGCCTGAAGCAACAAGCGACACCAGACCAGTCAGCTCCCGTCCGCTACGTGATACTGTTCCTTTGGTCCACAAGTGAGGGGCTTCGAGGAGCTGAATCAGGCATGTATGTTCGAATACTCTGGCCTAAGCAGCTTGCTTTCTAAACCTGTTGATACCAGATGATGAGAAATATTTCTAGAGAGTTGGCAAAAGGGCATTCTCTCGGAAATAAGCTCGTAAAGATCCAGCCAGTGCAGTTAGCTTTCTGGGATATCAAAGCATATTATGGGGCAAAGAGACTAACGCTGATAACTTTCTGATTTTACTGGCAGCAGTGCAAAGGGAGTGTCCACAAAACTTTTCGTTTGACCACCATTAAAAACTTGCTGTTGAAACTTCCAAGGAGATCCGAAGTAGCTTGGCTGAAGCAAGAGCAGATTAGAGGATTTGAGGCTCAAAGATCAAGACGACACAAACCTCTGATCGGCTCCAAACGTATAACAAGCTGAACTTTCCCGACAACACTCCTAGAAATTTCAGGTAGGCATCCTTTGCAAAAATCCCTGTTCCCAAGAGAGCCAACGTCGGGCGCTCGGCTGTAGCCATGGAAGGTGAATGGCCGCAACTTTCGACCAAGAACAGCTCAGCAGGTGGTGGTGTGATATGTAGTAGTTATTGCCCGAGGGGGAGGGAATACACGAGATACTGCCCGAGGGCGGAGCGATAAATGAGACTTTGGCTTGGGTGTTGATCAGCTTTGCGGGCAATTCCAGCTCGTTTGCAGGAGGAATTGCCCTTCCTCTCTGAATTCTACCTAATTCTCTCTTGTCCTGAACTCTTTCTGCAGGCATCTGCAGGCAATATTCTTTCATCCTTTTGCCATTGGCCAACAAAATTCGCTTCGTTTTGTGATAAATGATGAAGTCCATTGTCGACATTCGAAATCAGCGCGTTTGAGTACAATCACGGGCCCGCAGCTCGGCGCAGTTTTGGCTTCAGAGCCCGTTTCTAAGCGGAGTGCATCGCAAATCTGTTTGCTTATGAAGCATATTGCTATGATTCTGAATTTTTAGGATTAACACTGGATTCATGTGCAGCTCGATTTGCAAGTACAAACTCAAGTGGATGCATACTTAGGATATCACAATTCACATGCTGATCACAATCTGATTGGACTTGTTGAACGTTGTTGATTTTGTCACTTGTCCCTGAAGTGGGAGCGCATCTCCCTTCATGGCGACCTCTGCTATTTGCGTCTCTTCGCATTCAAAGCTGCTCTTAGCAACGAGGTCAAACGGCAAACAGAGCTCCCATGAACGCGTGAATGCAGGTGCGCAATCCACAAACTGATCAGTGCCCAGTTCTGATACTAGTGAAAGTTCTTGTTTCTAGGGTCTGGTATTTTCCATCGTTTGGCTAGGTGGTCAAGGGGTCCAGCTCAATTGCCTTTACCAATGATTTGTGTTGCCTTGACCTTCAAGCTTTTCAAACTCACCTCACAAACTGCGTCACTTTCACAGTGTTGCCACCACTCATTTGCAAAGGCATTGATTGACAATTGTCTGTCTACACATTGAATCTGGCACAATTGCAGAATGGGACAGGAACAAGCCATTTCAGAGGGTCAATGAAGCAAACCAGTCCCGACTATGCTATCTGTCAAGCTTTTGTGACAGAAATCCTCTATGAGCCTTCTGAGATTATTTTTCCATTTGCAGTCCCAATTGTCTGGCCCTCCCCTCTGCGCGCATTGACAAGCACTCAATTAATCAGTGGTCAGACCAGACAGTGGCATGAGCAATTGGGCCAGAAGCTCTGTAGAGGGATGGACATTGCAAGCAAGGTAAGCAACAAAGCACCGTCCTTCTGTCAATATCATTCAGCTAGCTACTACCTTAGATTCACACCACCCTGCTCTATGACCTACTGCTGCTTGACATGCTCTCTCCTTGGCTTCCATTTACACTCCAGCTCAATTGAAAGCTAATAATCAGAATGGAGCTAGAAGAGAAGATGTAAGGTCAAGAGCGAGCTTGTACCGAGCTTCATGACAAAGAATTGTCCTTGTCAAGCTGCCGACTGGTATGCGTTCATCAATCATCTTGACTCTAATGTAATTGAGTTCCTTCCCCTGTGGTCTCACTGAGCTGGTTTCTTTCCTGAAGAGGCTGTCCCATTCCGGTTCTCACAGGGGACTCCACACATAACTGCTGAATCCGCCTGAATCAGGATGCGCCATGTCGAAGACCTTTCCTCCCTTGCTGGGGCTGACATAGGCAGACTTCTCTTTTCCAATCTGAACAAGGAATCAACGAGACCCATCACTACCAAACCTCTGTAGGAGCTTAAGTGACACCCAAAAAGGTGGCGGAGGAGGAAACTCAATGAAGCTTTTTTGTACTCATCCCTGCAGTCTACTGGGGTACGCTGTGAGGGAGCTCAGGAACCAGGGGTGACAGCGGCCGAAGGCGAGTTCCCCAGGGCACCAATCCTCCTCCCTGAAGGACCATGGAAGCAGGTACCTACCAACGAGGAATCAGCTTCTCATCTTTTTAATAGGGAACTCTGTGCCTTGAATGAGCCCTACTGAACTGCTTTCACCTTCATCAGCTTCTGCTGAGCTCGTCGAAGCTGAATGTTCCTTAACATTGTTCATGACCAAGCAATCTTGTTTTTGGGTGACTATTGAAAACATCCGAGAGTCAGCAATTGTAGCTCCTTGAGCTGGATACAGATTCTATCTGCAAGACTTTTTTTTTGCCACTTATTGTACTTTGACAACACTCTGCGTTCAGTATCTGAGCTCCGAAGGTGGCCATGCATCGACCAGACAGAGTACTCCATCTCTGTGCAGATCCCCGGTGGTGTGACTGCAGCCAAGGGCTACCGTGCAGCCGGCATGTACGCCGCAGTCCGGGCTGGCAAGAAGAGGGACTTGGCTCTGGTGGTGTCGGACACCGACGCTGTGTCCGCAGGTAAGGCACTTGTCCAGAATTCGCCAAGTTTCTCCCATGAAGCTGGTACGGTTGACTGGAACTTCTGAGTGCTGTGAACACCACCATTTCCCCTGAGATCATCGCCACAGTCTGAGTCGATTGTGACGTTTCTCAGGGGGGCCACCTCTGGGCTTTCCGTCAGGAGCCTTCTATTGTTGCGCCGTTCCAACTTGTAGCTGGCCCTATTTTGACAGGTAGCAGGTGCTTACAAAAGGTTAAGAATCAGACTTAACATCTCTGAATGAATATATTGATTCCTGGGTCTCAGCCTTGGGATCCCCCCGTTAGACGATTCCAGGGCTTGCTTTTGTGCACTTCACTTGAGAGCAACGTCCGCACCCGATTCTCGAAGCGGCCCCACTCGTCGACCAGCAAAATCCTTGTGCAACGTGCTGACGTCAGGCAATTGCGGATGTGGTTCCCCTTTGATTGGCCGGGCTTCAGCCTTTGTCACAATCTGACGCCCTCAAAACTGGATACACTCACCCATGGATCCACGGGAAAGCAGAGCGTGTTAGGAGATGCCAGAGCGGGCTTACTGATCGGGCACGTCCATCTGCAGGCTCTTTCACCCTCAACGTCGTTGCAGCGGCTCCGGTCGAGTACTGCCGGGAGGTGCTGGCTGCCAATGACACAGTGAGCTTCGTGCGACCATGTTGCAGGCGTTCTTGCAATCATGTTTGCATTACTTTTGCGTGTGCAAATATCCGGTCTCAACGACCCCCTTTGCATCGATCTCTACGTGAGCTTATTTCATCACCTCGGGCAAGCGCTGCTCGATTTGAGGCATGCTCGAAACCTTGAAAATCGATGCACCAAACAAAGAACGCTATTTGCGAAATTACGGAGAGGCGCTAGTTATATAGCACGCGGTAGTGACGTGCTGCTAAACTTCGACTGCAGGCTCGGGCCGTGCTGATCAACGCAGGCCAGGCTAACGCAGCAACGGTAAGATATCGATTCACCAGACTTAGTGTTGCGTCGTCGATTTGACGTGGACCTTTCGATTTCAACACCAAAGTCTGTCGTCTCCTTTTTGTGGCCGATCCATCCGTCTTCGGAAAGTCTTGCAGTTGAAGGAATTGATTTGGCGAGGTATTCTATGTCCATGATGTGGGGTACAACATTTTGCTTCTTAAGCCAAGGAATCAGGTGGTCGGGCTGACGATTGCCTGCTCTTACCAGGGCGTTGCCGGACGGCAAGATGCAGACGAATCGGCAGAGGCTCTGGCGAAGGTGAGCCACGGAGAGATCGTATCCGTTTCGACAATCATCCTGTGCCTCTTCTCAGTCAATATTCCGTCGACGAAGAAAGACTTGCTGATCGTTTCTCTCTGACTGCGCAGGAACCAGCCTGGAAACAAAACCTTCGCATTAGCGATGGATAGAAGAATAAGCTCCTAGTTGTGAGCTGTAGTGGCTGATTGGGAATCGCCCGCTGGGAGTCTCTTTGCTCACCTTGTGTGTCTCCGCAGATTTTGGGCATCCCAGCTTCAGCCGTGCTACTCGAGTCGACGGGTGTCATTGGGCGGAGAATCAAGAAGGTGAGGCTGATTGCACTCACTCCGTATTTTTGCCTCCCCGCCTTCAGTTGCCATCTTGTTTGTGACATGGTTCTTGTTTCATGTCCTGTTCCGGACTCCGGCCTCGGAATCGCTTGCTTCTCCATCTCGACTTCCTTAGAGTCTCAATCCTTGTGATTGAGTCGTCTCAGCGACTCACACGGTCTCATGTTCGATTTCTTTGTTTCTGCTCTTGCATTCACGACTTCTGGCCAGTATTTAGGTAGCATCATTGTGCATACTCTTCCCTGGACAATTGCGAAGTATAGTAAATCTCTGACAATGTTCTCGTCGTCAATCACCCGACTCGATTTTGAAGCCGCCCGTCTTTCTCTGTCATGACAGGACGCTCTGGTGGCTGCCCTCCCCAAGCTGGTAGAACGGCTAGACACATCTCCCGCTTCGTAAGTAGCTACCTGCTGAGACTCTTCAAAAGATGCTGTAAGGGGACTCCAGCTCGAAAATGCGCACACGTGCGTTCAAGCAGCAAGCATGATACTTATGAACATATTCTTCAAAAGCTAACCCGAAAACGGTTAGCAGCCTTGAAGTTTTTGCCCTGTCCTGTCGTCGGCAGGAGGTTTCTTGAAGTGTAGACTTGCAGGAAACTCTTCAATTCCACTCCTTGCGCTGCGCTGCTTGCTCTGTGGTGCGTCGGACGTTGCTCAGCTTGCAACTTGTATGTGTCATTGCTCGTGAGAACGATGCGAGCTGCCATCAAGACAGTTCTGATAGCGTTGGTTGTTTTTTCAAAAGTGCTGATGCGGCGATCCGCCTTCAGGGCGGAAGCAGCAGCCATCGCCATCACCACGACAGACTTGGTCAGCAAAAGCGCTGCGTTGGAGACGAAGGTGAGAAGCTCTCGGGAGAGAGAGGGGTGATCTCAACCAGATTATATGAGAGAGACTTAGTCTGCTGACATCACCGTTTCTGTTGTCGAGCGTGCGCTTTCATGTGGTTTAGAGGAAGAGAAGTTCAACATACATTTGGAGCAATTTCAGAGTACGGTATTTGTGCTCCGGAGTCCTTCCCGTCCTACTCGAAAGTGAACCTTCAGAACGCTTAGGAACCTCTTGCCCGCTTTTCTCAACTCTTTACTCAAGCGCACAACCGTTCGTCGCGGAGAGCGGGTTCCGAGAGCGCACTTGATTATTGCTTCTATTAATCTCAGTAAGAACCAAGCGTGAAACTCTGGTCCCCTGTTTGGGATTCTCGTGAGTCACTGAGCAGTCTCTTTTCAACCCCAGGTTGGCAACACGACGATCCACGTGGGCGGAATGTGTAAGGGCTCGGGCATGATCCACCCCAACATGGCGACCATGCTAGGAGTAAGCCTGGCACACACTGTCGCCCTTTCTCCGTTGTGTCTCATGGCTGCTCCATCCACTCGTCAGAAGCGGCTCTCTGCCCTTGTTTAACCTGAATTCTGGACAGTGCTCTTGAAAATGGCACCGTATTCGGTGACAGAAGCTTCGCTATCTCTCCGTAACCAAGTTTCGAAGGTGATTGATTCGAGGATCGTTCATTATCGCCAGAGTCCGGGTATCGTGCCATGTTGCCCAGCAGATCCCCTCCAAATCTGCCTACATTCATCAACTGTAACCTTATGCATACTCCACTCTTGGACCCGTTGTTTCTGGATACTGTGGCGTGTCGATTGAGGCGGTCGATAAGTCGGCGAACTGATCTTTTAGTGCGCTCATCTTCTGTCGTGCAGGTTGTGACAACGGATGCGGCAGTGACTCCGGCCGTGTGGCGGGAGATGACCTTGAAAGCAGTCAAAGCGAGCTTCAACCAGATCACGGTGCGTGGCAAAACGACGCGGATCTAAATCAGCTGTTTGCTGAGAGTTCCTTTCCCCGAGGCTTGAGGTTTCACCCGGAACGGAAGGTGCACTTCAACGGGCTTCCCTGATGAACAGAGCTCTAAGGTTGAATATCCGGTCCGTCCTCCTCCATCCAGCTTCTGTTTGGTCAAACCTCTGCCAATGGGCAGTGATCGCTGCAATCTCAGGACTTAAGAATGATTGGGCGGATTTTTCGTCATTGTTGTGCGTGTTCAGAAGGGAACCAGGGTGGAAAAACAACCAATGATTCCGATGGTTCGGTTTGTGGCCTTTTCATTTTCTCTACAAGTAGATACCTCTACTCCAACAACCTTTGACCCTCATCTGGTTGCTCTATCTAGGTGGACGGAGATACAAGCACTAACGACACGGTGATTGCCCTTGCCAACGGGGCGGCCGGGGGCCCGACGATCACGGACGCGTCGAGCGAAGAGGGAATACAGTTGCAGGGCGCACTGACAGCGGTGAGTTGCGAGATGGGGCCGCAACCGTTGAAGAGGTCTTTTGAGTGAAACTGTGCGAGGAAAGCAGTTCGAAGAAAGACTGGCGACGAACGAAAGGATGAAAGGAACGCGAGCTCCTCAGACGTTGGTCGAAAAGGTCCGGAAACCCTTGCAACACCGTTTAGGACTTTGATTTGAATTGGGCTCAAGATCGCGTCCCGAGCAGGTTCATCTGTCTCTTATCAACGGAGCGCTTGACCGCGCTGCGCTGAATAAGTCTTAGGAGTCTGCCGTTGTTGTCAGGCTCTTTCATGCTTTTGGTCGCCGAGAGGCTTTTCGAAAGTTGATCTCGCATGATGCCGGGTGTTGAACGTGAACCTTATTTTGCAGCTGTGTCAAGCGTTGGCGAAGTCGATTGCGTGGGATGGCGAAGGGGCCACCGTGCTGATCGAAGTTCAAGTGACCGGAGCGCGCACCGAAGCCGAAGCAGCCACCGTGGCTAAAAGCGTTGTTGGGTCTTCGCTAACCAAGGTAGGTTTGGGGTCGTTGGATGTTCAGGCCGGGGTTAAGCAGCTTCTGGCAGTAGTTTGAGTATCAAGCGGAGCTTTCTGCTTGTGAAATTTGATCGCCGAACCAAAAAGCAAAGGTCAGCGTTCAAAGAATATCGTGTCTTAAGAGTGTTGCGTTGGTCCCAATGCTCCGCGTCCGTCAAATTGCCCTCGTTCAATGTGCCTTCACTTGAGAGTAGAGATAAGTCTGTAGTGACCGGATTCTCAAGAACCACGTTTGTGATGACTTGCCTATATTAGGCTCGGTAGGTTTTCGCGTTCTGCGTCCATGCATTTAGCCTCTCAAGGTTCACGCAACTGTTGTCTTTTGAGAACTTCGCGCCGGTGTTAAACCTGTGCTGTCGGTGCTACTGCCTTTGTTTCCAGAATGCCAACGGCCTTTTTGAGCAGAGCCAAAAACGAATCAAAAGGAAGCCTCATGCCTATATTTTGGACCTTCTGACCTTCCTTTCCCTGTAACCAGGCTGCCGTGTATGGGCGTGATCCGAACTGGGGCCGCATCGCTTGCGCCGCGGGCTACGCCGGCGTAACGTTCAATCCTGAACAGCTCAACATCCGATTAGGGCACTTCGAGTTGATGGACAAGGGACAACCCATCGAGTTCGACAGGCAAGCGCGCGGCATACGTGGATCGTTCCCTTGCTTGCCGCAGCTTTTTGCATATTCAGCTGACTGGTATGCAAGACCTTTGTGGTGCATTGAAGGGGACGGCCTGAATTTCTTTCGTCTTGGACTCGGATTGCAGCAAGAGTCATACGGACCGGATGACTCCAACGCTTTGCCTGACTGACCAGCTTTTCAAGCACTGCGGAAGCGGCGAGTCAAGTGGTCCCCGATCCTGAGTGACTTCAACTGACCTTACTTTGTTGGGTGCTTTCCGACGGCTGTGGATTGACCCTGTCCGATCAACTGGTTGCTGACCTTGCCGCTGTTTTCGGAATTTGCAGGGCTGGCGCCAGCGGTTACCTTAAGGCAGCGGGGGACGAGCACGGCACAGTCATTATCCAAATCAGCATTGGAGACGGTCCAGGCGCAAGCACAGCGTGGGGTTGCGATCTGTCCTACGACTATGTCAAGATCAATGCCGAGTACACAACGTAAGCGGAAGGTGTATGAGTAAGGTGTCTGATTACTTGCTCACAATGGTAGAGGAGGTGTGTCCGACCACGGGTGATGAGCTGGTCGAGGTACAAAATGGTTAAAGGTACGGATAGATCCCGTCTCTTGAAAGTCGGTTTTCACTTCCGAGTCACGCTGGCATCGGGGCCGCAATTCATTGATTCGTTGGGCGCCAATGTTAAGGATCTACGCTTAACAAGCCCTATTTGGAATGCTGCCAGATCGTCGGAACCATGCAAGTACATATCACAATTGAGCCTACTATGAGTCTATCGCGGGTATATATCGTGGCCGCAATCAACAATCATGCAATGCATGCACTTATGCGCGCTTAGTTGAAGTGATGCTTTCGATCTTAATTGCCGTGCGGCAATCCAGCTGCCCCGATGCAGCTTGCATTATATAGTCACTGCACATGCATGTGCCAGCATTATATAGTCTTTATGTACGTATTCAAATATGCATATTCATGCCATGCATGCATGATGATAGCCCGATCCATCAGCTATATATGCGCGCGCACCATTCGATAATATACTGATCTCATCGAAAGGATTGATCGCGATGGCTATAAGGTGCAACATACTGTACGGTGCACAGCAGCCTGCTGCAGTGATGGCGGCCGACGCACGCCCATCATTGATCGAACATACGCTACAGAACCATGACATCGCAGAAAATCTTGCATTGACGGCGCAGTTTCTGGCAGTAGATTGCATTAATAGTAACCAATTACGCTGAATGCACATTCTCGCCATGTACCTGCCACACACCTGGTAATCCTTCTCGACTCTTTGTGATCCATCTTTACTACTCATATGTACCTTCATGTACCTTGGGCTTCGGTAGCCCATCAAAGCAACGCCGATTTACGTACATACACCGGACATTCTCGCAACTCATGCAGAGAACACACCAATCAGTGAAGAGTGTTTCTTTGCTAAAAGCCACACAAGCAGATCGACAACACTACCTGGAACCTTTCCGCCGCATGAGAACATCTTCAAACGCTTCCTCTTCATCCTGCAAGGGCGCACAGGCTTTCAAATCGGCAAACCCTCGCTGTCTCTGTCCCCGGATGCAAGTAACCACCGTCCTTCTTAGAAACGAGCCTTGCAACCTCGGTCTCAGCACAAAGAGCCAGAGGGCCAAGTTTTGCGCCGCCAAAGACGCTCAACAACGGGAGCAGATAGCGACGGCCCGGGTAAGAGCGCAGCGACTGCAAAACGCCAAAACAAACAAAGGCAGAATGTGACTTACCACCATCTCTTGAAACCGCCGCTCCTCTTGCAGCAGTGTGTGCACGGCTCGGTCTTCAAACTCATGCTGCGCAGGCAGTGGCAAACCTTATAAGCCCAATTGTAAGAATCACTAGATCGTGGCTGATCTGTGAATGCCATTCTGCTTCACCAGGTTGACAGAATTTAGTCACAAAATTGTGCACGAGCCACAGATCGACGACCGCCAGACACCCGCATGGGGTTTCCTGGGACCAACCTAGAGGTGGAAGCCAATACCGGAAGCGCACTTACAGGAAGATAGATTACATTGGCCTGACAAGGTCTCTTCTGAAGAGGGTGGCAGTGACGACAGCAATACTCAAGGAGGGGCGAAGGCAGGCTTTAGGACACTCACGTCGACGGCTAGTTGGAGCTCCTCCTGGGGTCCATCCTGGAGAAAAGCACGGACGGGTTCGAGCCCCATGATCAGCCCCAAAACCAGGTTTTACCCACGCAGAGCATCGGAAGATCGTCCAAGTGCGAGATCCAGATTTAAGAGACCGGTGGACATACGGAGTACAAGACGAGAGACGCGATGAACTGGGAGTGTAGAATCCGCACTCAGTCTCGAAGACCAGAAGGAGGGTGAGAGGAGGGTACGACGAGTTGGCTCGTAAGATGCACCGAGATGCGTGCAACAAGCCCCCGATGGTCCTGCTTTTTTCCTTATTACTAGAGCAACCGTGGTTTTCAGAATCTTGCAATTGACCTTGTCATACCCTTCTCCAAAACCTCTTTGGCCCTTGGCAAGCCACGCATCAACGTGGCACATTTAAGCGATCGACGTGGCACATTCAAGCGCACCTGCTTTGGGTACCTCAGCATCGGCTAAAGAAAGAGAATTTACAAATCCGAGTTGTCAAATTCAACTGTGACGCTTGACACCGTTCTGCTTCATCTAGAGCCGAACTTTTGTGAGCCCACACTGCTCTGGTCCTAACACGGAGCTTATTTCCATCTGCAGGAATGTCCTGAACACAAAAAATGAAAGCCAGCGCCACGTGTAAATGTTGCCTCTTTCGAGTCTTCTAATTTCGTTGCAATCGAGCCACGTGGACAAGAGAAGGGCGAGAAGCGGAGACCCACCCGATATGCTACAAAGAGGACCGGCTCAAATGGTGTGTACAGCAGATACTCGTTATCTTCCTGCAATAGGGTACGGGCAAATAAGTATCTCACTGCCAGCAGCGTATTAGGGTTTTAGGATTTTAGGGTTTTAGGGATTTAGGGCAGTTGTGCACGTTTCGCTGACATCGGCATCACGTCTGTGCCCAACAAAGTAGTCATCAGCGAGGCCTTTGAACCGATCGTCTTCGGGTATGAAGTTGAAATCCAAAACTATGGTTCAGAAGCCTCTACGTTTCGTTGTGCGCAACTTCGATGTATCCCCCTACTTTTATTCTGTTCGGCTTCTGCAAACACCGGTGCAGGGCACGTGCGCACGTGCGTTCAAGCGATTGCCGTTTGGTCGCTCCGCTCGAGAGTCTGCATGTCACGCTCCGGACCCCAATATTCCTCTATAAATGACCCACGTACGCAGAAATGACCTACGTATGTAGAGCATTACGAGGTCTGCTCCGAGTTAAAGGCGTCCGGAACCGATTCGAAGGACTCCCCCATCCGAATCAACTTTGCATCCTGTAATCGCAATCAGTTTCGCATCCTGCAAGAGATTCCATTACTGATAGTTGCGGAAGGAAGCTTTCCGAATTTGCGATTACCAGCTTGCGTGCCACACCCAACATGCGTGGAAATGGAAAATGAGGCTTGTCTTGACAAAGTCCGAAGGAAGATGATCCTAAGAGCCTGAATTGCGTCTACTCGGTTATATCTTCCCTTGGCAACTACGACGCAATAACGAACTTGACGTATTTCACTGAGCGTGTGAGCAGCATAATCAGAGACCCTTTTGACCTTTGCCATCCGTCCTTTGCAAGGTACCCCTGCGAAAGAAGTCGTCAACTGGCTTATCACTTGAATGCACTTCCTTCAACTAAATGTCAATCTCCACACGATGGTCAAAGTAGGAGTCCGCCGGCGACAAGAAACGCTCCTGTCCTGAAACTCTCAATTGGACCAAAAAAAGGCAACCTCCGAGCCCAGACTGAGAACTGCGGATTCTGCCAGTAGTGGCAGTGCATTCAGCCTCACCAGTCTAAACCTGCAGATCTCTACGCCCTCGGCTGCCGCATCAGTTTCGCCATTTCCTGAACCTGTAAGCCACATGCAGAACGCCAATGAGCCGAATACTTGGGCTCACTGAGTTCACTGAGTTGCATCCAACCTCGACCCTCGGACGTACGTGAATGCGCGTAAGGGCAGGTAACGGAATGGTTACATTGGCCTGTCTTTGCCGGAGAGATCGTTCGATGCACTCAGCGACGAAGCAACGAGGCAGACAGTACACATTCATGTGATGCTTCCATGTAAGCGGGTCCACAGCAAAGTCTGTGTGAGAGGGCGGCAAGAACTTTAAAAGTTGTATGCGAAGCTGTTTACGGAGCAAGGACTCGTGAGCCTACCTTTGTCTAGCTCGACGATGTCGTCTTCGGTGTATGATACAGCTCCTCTTACGGTTAGACAGAACCTGCACGACACATAGGGTGGTCACATTTGTATCCTCAGAGAAACCAGCGCACCGACCTTAGAAACCCACTTCGATCATATTTGAATTTGGGGCCCCTCGACCAAACGACTAGAACTTTCCGCTTTGTGCGGTTTCGAGTCGCGACGGTATGTTGTGCCAACCCACCCTAAAAAAGTTGCGACCCCGAATCTTCAAGGGCGAAATTCCCACCCCAAGGGTAAAAAATTCCGTCCCGAAGGGTCGTCGCGACCCAAATGTGACCACCCTAACAGTCGGCCAGTGGATTGGCCATGTCCTCCAAGTGACGGACAGAAGATTCCAGTATAATGATTACTCGATCCCAAGCAGAAGAGCGTTCTTTGTGGTCTTTGAATTCAGAAACCAAAGTTGCAGAATCCACATCACGGTATGTCATCCCTATCGGTCAAGGGACTGGACTTTCTGACCAGGAAGACGGCTTATGTCATAAGAGCGAAGCAACGATACCCTTGAACTTTCGGGGCTGACAATGATCAGTGAAAAATCAGCAGCGAAGGCTCCAAATCTAACGCTTGATTTTGGTGCTGACGATCCATTGGCTCACCCGCTCTGGACTAGGTGCAGCTTTCTCTTCGCTAGTGCAAATGTGGCATGCGGCAGTAGTTTGACAACGTCTTCATCGCTAATCTGCGGAGCAGAACACCAGACTGCACATCTGCCTCCCATCTCTTGTGAGGGCCTTCCGTATATTCTTATCATAGAGAATTACGACATCGCCTTGGCATACCCTATTGTTTCTCTTTCGGGATCAATGCCATGTTGGTTGAAATTGCAGACATGGGGCTCTGTTCTTGTCGAATTGACGTTTCCGTCCAAGTATCAGCATCTCGTGAGCTTCTTTCTAACGATCTTGACCGTCGTGAAGCGCAGCTTCTGTGGATTTGAGGCACTTACCTCTTTGTAGGTCTGACTAGAGTGGTCCGCTAACAAAACTTCGATGGGCCTGCGAGGAAAGAAGATTCCACTTCGTTCTGTCCAAGAGAATCATCTCCCGAAACGCGCCACGTTCTGATTGATGGCTTCTATGGTTGCTATAGTTCGTTCTGATTGAAGAAGGAAAAGCAACTCACAGGGAAAAATAACATAAAAAAAGATGTCGTAACAGGCGCTAAATTTTGGACAGCGAGACACTAGACCGAGGCAATGAAAAGGTTGCACCAGTACATCCCAACCTTAAACCAATCTTCAAAATGTTTGAAAGGCACATCTCCCAAATGTTTGAATGGCACATCTCCCAAATCTGGATGGAAAATGACAATTGAACTGCCGGCAGGACATCACTTGGAATTCTCCAGCTGCAAACACAGGATCGACCCTTCCAAGAACAAGGCAAATTCCTTTTTGGAGTCAATTGATGGTGCAGTCACATGATTGATCAGAAGCCCCTCTGTTGGACTCTGCAATAAAAGAGAGCCGACACACTTACGTGTCCATTGCCAAAAGCAGAAGGTACTCCCGGCCCTGCCTACTCTTGATCCGCCTCCTAACTATACACTCTAAGTTGCGGCCCGACTCAGGATCTCTCTGCACGCGCACAGTCAACTGTTTTTATGGACCAAGTATGATAAAGCAGGGACTTGCGTCCCAGACTGAGAGTGAGTGAATACAGCTGCCAGTGTGCAACACACAAAAGGTCTTGTTTTTTCTGAGAAGCCGCCGGAAGCCAGCAGGGGAGCGGTGAAACAAAGGAGACCTTGTATGCACGTTCGCAACAATGAGATGCCTGTTCTGCCAAAAGATGCCGATGACTATGCGGCAGATTGATCATAACTTCCCAGACTTTCAAAGGTCAACATTCTCACCAGGATAGTGGCTCTCTCTGCCTCTTCTACTTTTACGAGCCCCCCTCTCTCGTTCAGAATGAATCCCGCCGGCGGGTCTGCTGGATCCCCTGCCTGGGCTCTTTTCTTTCTGGGAGGAAGAGGAATAGCGGCGTGCGCAATGGCCTCTTGCATCGCCTTATGGCTCACTAAGGGGTGCGCATTTTCTAGGTTAGGCGCTTGGTCAGTTGCTGACATTGTGGGGTTTCTTCCGTTACTGCTGTGGATATGGGGGACTGGCGGGGGGCTTACTTTTGCCAGGGTGGGGGGCTGTTTGTGTGTATGTATTCTGTTGGAGGCCGTTTGAATCGGCCATAATAGCAGCGAGGGGAACGATACGATGTGTCTGAGCAGGTTTTGGGTGTTTAAGGACTGGGTAGGTGTTACTAAACGTTGTCGTTGGCAGATGCATCTCCCCGTCGTTTTGATTCTCAATTTTGTAGATGCTGAAGGGCTGCACAGGAAGGTGCAGAATTTGTTGATTGCGCGGCCGCAAAGCTCTAGCAGCTCTTTTTTCCTCAAGACCGCCTTACATGTGTGCTCACGTCAAACATGAGCTGAGCCTTGATATTCCTGAATCTTTAAAAACGTCTGCCTACTCTAGGAGTCAGCATAATGTAGTCGTTCAGCTAAAAGCTGCAAATGAAGTGCTGAAGTTTATGTGATCATTTCAAATAATGAAATTTGCAGCCTTTGAAAGGACAAACAGCAACTGTTCTATCCTTATGAACAGTAAGCTCAGCAACACCAAAGAAGAAGGGTCAAGCTCTGAAATTCCCATTTTAAGCATGAGATGTTTGCCATGAGTACACTCTGACTTCTCTTGACATGGTCTAACTTTCTTCAGTAGTGACAAACGCATGGGAAGCAACAAAGTCCTCACCTTGGGTTTCTAGAAGCTCCATAGTCACCAGATTGCGTGGTCCAATGCAGCTTTCTCGCACAACGAGCCCAAGACGAGGACATCGGTGCACTAAGCCTGATGGGTCGACGGCACTACCTTTAAGCCCACTGCTCCCGATCAAACAAGCAACATGGCTAGAGCCTTACCCAAAGGTGAAACCAAATCTCAGCATGATGCAGATTGTGACTTACGGACTTTTCACCACCAGCTAACCACCCGAAACAGGAGGGCACAATCTCTGAAAGGAGGACACAAAGTGGGTAGGAAGCTCAGGGCTTTGAGTAGGACCTATGGCTGCCTCAAAGATGACAGATTACAGAAAGTTCCCCAGCAAAATGTCCTGCTGATGAGGAGCTGTGCATTCTTTCAAGCCACCACCAATGGCAAAAGTTGTGCGGAGCCTGCAGCAGGGTTCGAAAGTTGGCTGCCCGTGTCAGCCCTGACTCGATCTGACCTGGCATGCAGTCCTGAAACACTCACGAATATCTATAGATGTTTAAAAGCTACATATTGTGAGCCGTCAAGAGTTTTAAAGTCATCTTAAACCCGTCCGATGAAGGACCTGCATGTGGAGCCCTGGCTTGTTAGTATAATGCAGAAAACGTCCCATCCTAGTTGTATAAAGCTGAGAATCCAAAGAATACATACCGTCGATGCTGCCCATATGTTGATATGCTTCATCTACACCGTTTGTGCTGGATTGGCTGTCGTCTCATACAGATACAGCCCTCCGATGGGCCTGATCTATCATCGACTGGTTTACCAAAGCCCCCCTAAAAATATTTAGACTCTACCTTTCGCGCCACACGATTGGGCCGGGGTGTTCAACTTCAAGTTGGGTGAGGCCTGGAAAAGATCGCGAAAAGGGCGTCCAATTCAACCCGCAAAAGTGAGGGATGGCGCATGCTGGCGGCCTCCTTTGAAGGACTACATACTTCGGTTTTTGAAGACATGGATTACCTAGCCCTGTAGAATGGTCGCCAACTGGTTAATCTGGAGTAATGCTTCAGATGAGCACGTGTAAGTAAGCAGGAAGCGGGTGCTGCATCTCTGTGAGCATTCCCCTGGCGGATGTTGGACTTCCGTCAGCTTCTTAGTTGAGGACGCAAAAAGCTTCCGGTTGCACTATCAGGTTTCTGGGTTGGCAATGGCATCCTTCTAGCAGGCACCAAAGTTCCTTGGGTAAGTGGGGCTTTGGAGTGAGGCACAATGGACAGGTCCTGGCAGCGGCAATGGGATGCCTCCAGGCGGCAGGACAACATTCACAAAATGTGAGTGACCTGGTTTCAAGTCCTTCTCCTTTTCACTTGGTCTGAGGTGGAAGGTTTATCAACCGCTATTCTCCTATTTGCTTTTGGAGGTCAGGACAGTGAGGGACAAGCAGGGCGACCTAGCAGTCAGCAGATTGTGGAGGCAAAGGCTCTGAGTTCGGCAAGTCTGCTTTGAAATGGACAACCCTCTCCTCCATGTGTCCGACGCCGCCTTGTTTTGATCTTAGAAAATCTGTGGCGTGATAGGATATGTTGCATGTCAGAACCCTGTCATCTCGGACTGAAAGGGGTTGTTCAGGCTAAAGAAGCCTCACATTGCAAGAGAGGAGCTGATGATCGAAACCTTTCAAAAGACAGCACCTAGAGCGATGCTTTGCAGTATCTTTCCTGAGGTGTGTTACCAGTTTTTGTTCGCGGGCTCAAATTGGACGATGTGACTGCGATGGAACTTGATGTGACTCAATCGGCAGTTTTGCTGCGGCGCCAGTGTTAAATGGGCGACACCTCCACAGCTTTGACGGAATCGAAGTCCACATTCAATGATTTCGCATAGAGGAGGGCTCAAAGTGTAGAGCGTCTCTATGCCTGCTGCCCATCTTCCTTACAAATTGAAGCTTGTACATCGTAATAACGGTCACTATTGGATATACGGACAGGATGTTGCAGATGTAAGGATGCATGTCCCTAGTCTGGCTTACTGCATCCTCTCTTTTGTTAAGCTTTGTTTAGGACAGTTGACTTTCTGCATTGTTTGGCTACACACTGTGGGACAGGGCAATTACAGTGTGCGTTTTCATCATTTGCATCTTTGTCCAAACCAAGCTCCATCGACAAGCAACGAGATTGGAACTTTGCAGCAATCTGGAAAAGCTGTTCTGCTTGACCTTCTAAAAGCAGTTCCTGTGATTGTAATGTAGACGTAATAGAATGCTACACTTTGACAAGCTCCTTCTTTGATCAGGATTATCTGGCAGAATGAAGATGTCCTATGCGGTGTTAAAATTGTTTGTTTGTTGATCTGCAGATTGGGGGTGTTGAAGCAGAGCAACCTTGCCAATGGGAGCGACTCTATGCAATCCCTTACAGAGATGGCGACCAAGTTTGAGGAGGCGGTGTTCCAATCTGCGGAGAGCTCCGTAAGGTTTTAGTCCATCATGCTCGCACGGGAAGCTTTGGCATGTTTCTCGCAATTTATTCCAGAGGACACTAACATTGCTGTCCTATATCGGCGTCAAAGAATACAGCTCGAAGCATTGGTCGTTTGTCTGACCCCAGCTATTGCGGACTTTTGAGCAGGTGTCAGTGCCTGGGTTTCAGAGCTTTTGATTGCGAAGGCTGAGCTGTGCAAAGCTGACAAATCTTGGCAGTGTCCCTTTCCTATCGCCACACCCGCAAGTGCAGCCCTCCTCGGATGGGGCCGCAACTTTTTGAGCAGATGGAATGCCGTTATTACAGCCGTCTCATTCTCTTTGAAAAGGTCCCTGTGAGCTGACTGCTCCTTACCAGCACACAAATTGGATAATTCTTGGTTTGCTCTGCCGAAAGCGGATGAGAGCTTCTTGCTCCTTTGCACAGCAATCTCGTCGAATCAGAAAGGATACTTCTGCCATGCATCAGAACGATGTCATTTCTGAGGGCTTCTACAAGCGTACGGCCCCTGCAAAATGAGATGGATACTCAAGCGAGCTTCTCCGTAGATTCAACCTCCTTTGTTCCTTATCTCATGGATGAATCACTTTTCGTGTTGCCTAGTTGGCCTTAGTTCTATTCCCAAGGGTTCTCGATGGGTTGACTCTCTTTGGGTGGATGTCTTCTCCTTCCAGCGGCTCACTTGGAAAGGCATTCCTGTTGCTTAGTCAGGACACGGCTTTCTTTGCAGGACAAGTACCTCCAAAAGATTGCCACCAAGCTGGCCAAGGTCTCGGCCAAAATGAGCGTGCCGGGGGCCCAGCAACAGATGGGTCAGAACCCCCCCCTGCACATTCCCCCCGGTCACATGCCTGTGAGCCAGCTTGGGGGGGGCGCGCAGATGCTCAACCAACAGAACGGGCAGCCTGGCCTCCGTAGCGGCTCACCGTCTCTTTACAGCGGCTCCCCTGGTCTTCCCGTGGGCTACTCCAGGGGGTTCAGCGCGCAGCCAAACCAGGGGGGAGCGGCAAGCACGCTCCCGATGGGACCCGCCGGGGGGGTCCCCATCACTGCGCTCGGCATGGGGGGTGCACCCCCCGGGAGCTTTGGTCTGAACCCCGAGCAGAGTCGGCAGGAGAACTACAATGCGTACCAACAGAGTGTGAACAGGCAGCAGTCCCAACGGCAGCAGCTCCCCCCCCAGCAAGTGCCAGCGAACATGACCCCCCAGCAGACGCAGGCCTGGATGGAGATGCGCAACCGGGAGCTGATGCAGCGGGCGACCCAGGGGGGGCAGCAGAAGGCAAACCAGCAGTTCCAGCAGCAGTTTGCGCTCCAGGGGGGCGGAAACCCCCAGATGCTGACCCCCCAGCAGCAGCAGCAGCAGCACCAGTTGTACTTGCAGCAGCAGCAATTGCAGCATTTGAAGCGGCAGCAGCAGAATCAGATGCAGCAGGGAGGGCAAGTGCCGGTGCAGGGCAACCAGGCAAGGCCGGGGGTTCCGGCGGCAGCGGCGCCAGGCATGGATGTGGAGCAGCTTTGGCAGAGCCTGCAGGTATGGCCCCTTCAGTATGACTTTCACTGACCGGAACTCAACCCCTGTGGAACTTGCATACTATGCCTACTGATCTAGCATGTCATGCTGATCTCTTTGCATATAAAGAGTGAAGTATCCAGATAAGGCGATGTCTTGTTTTCGAGAACCAGGTGTCACTCATATTGAACTTCCCCGTATTGCTTTTTTGACTCAACCTGGCCTTGCATTAACCTCTCGGTGGTCTTGCTTTTCATCGACTAGTACCTCGTCGTGACTGAAGCAACCATCAGAGCCTCGTCAAATCGGTCGCTCCTCCGTTTGATTTTCAGGCACTTGTCCAGAAGCTGCTTATTACCTACCCACCTGAAACCTTTTATCTCCCTTTCTCCAGCAACTGAAGGCCAAGTATCTGGAGCCTCTGACTAAAGTCCGTGGGGAGCTAAACGCCCAACTGGCGGCAATCACCGGGCAAGGCAAAGTCGAGCAGGAGAGGAGCCTGAAGAAGCTCGAGGCGTTTGCCGACCGGATCATCATGGCGCTCAAGGCAGCGGATCGAAATCAAGCAGTTGCGATGCAGCGCAACTTTCCCAAGGGGCTTGGCCATTTTGAGCAGCAGATGATGCAGTTGCTCAACACGTGGCAGCAGATGAAGTCGAGGGTGCCGGTGGTGGACCCCGCCAAAAAGGTGGGCTTGCATGGCAGCATCGCTTTTACTCGATTCTCCGTTGCGTCCGGTCGCCCGACATTCCTATTCGAAGATTCGTCGAGCGCAAACAGCTACCCTTCATTTCCTTTTTTTAATTTTTTAATCGCAATATCCTACACCTTTCTGTTTCAGAGCGGATTCCTAGCGGCCTAACTGACTACTTCCTCAACCCTGAAGCCAGGCCTACTCGAGTCTGCCCGACAAGAAGACTTTGAAACGGACTTTCTCTTTTCATCTTTCCTCTTATAAGTGGCACAGCATGATTCCTTCTCTTGCTTTGACACCCCTCCCCAATCCCATAAACACCTCTCTGCTTGGCATCCCGCTCCTGCTACCTCTGGCAGCCAGTTTTCATCCTCTTCATAGCTTTTACGGCTTGCCTCTCTAAGCTGGTTCAAACGTGCGTAAGAAATCACCATCTTCTCAGATTGAGCTGAGCACGAGGCCTCTTTTTGGGCAGCAAACAACTACCTGGCTCTATGGTTGCTTTCGTATCCATTTTCCGACGTTCTGTATCTGCAGACTGCCACGCAAAATGTCTCCAGATTTTGACGAGCCAAAAGGTGTTAAAAACGCCAAAGCGGAAGTCGCAGACCTTATAAATGCAACCTTTAAAAGCTCAACACCGTAAAGTTCAAACCTATTACAACCGCGACTCCCCAAGCTCGAGCCTTAAACTCAACCCCTTTTTCCAGGCTCAGCAGGAGCGCGACGCGCTCGTCCAGGCGCAGGCGGCGGCTCTCCAAGAGCGCCAGAAGAAGGAGCAGGAGATTCTGCGCATCCGGCAGCAGCAGCAGCAAGAACAGCTGCTGAAGCAACAGGCGCAGCAGCAGGCGCAGGCCCAGCAGCGAGCCCAGCAGGCGGCGCTCAAGCAGGCGCAGCAGGCTGCCGCACAGCAGCCACTGCCGCAGCAGCAGGGCAACGTGGCGGCGGCCAAAGCGGCCCAGTCAAAGCTCTTGGACGTGAGTCAATGGCCCCTGGAAACGTGGATTGGTTTGGAAGTCTCCTGTTAGACAGGGTTTGGGATGGTGGTAGCTTTGAGCTTTGGGGTCTCAGGGATTGGAAAAGCTTTGGATGTAAACTTTTCTGGAAGTCTGGGAATTTTGGGGTCCGGGCGTTTGGTTCTTACGAGGTAAAAAGTTCTGGGAAGTTGGATGGGAACTAGTCGAGCAGCTTTCGATTCGCTGGCCGGTCATAGATGTAATAGGGACCACTTCTTTCTCTACTTTTGGAGCTGAACAGTGAGAGCCTTGCCAACTGCTCTTGCGATGCAATCAAGCTATAAAGTTTCCGATACTCTGCGAGTGTCAATTGCGATAAAAGGACATAGCCAGTAGAGCAATCCACCCCTCGTTGCTGACATCACCCGTCGCTGTCTGCTTTTGCAGCAAGTGTTGAGCGCCTTCGCTGTGCGAGCGAACATGAGCGTGGCGGATCTTCTGGCAAAGGTCCAACAGAGCAAGGAGCTGAAGGAGCGGGTCAGCTTCGAGGTTAAGAAGCTCCAGGCACGCATGGCGCAGCAAGCAAGCGTGAGGCGAACACTCCCTCGACGTCGAAATTTAACCCCAACACTTTCTCCTCGGGATCGTGAAGGTTGCTCGAACGTTCGTGGTTTGCGTGTTTGTTTTTGCGAGCAAGGGAATGGAGGCCTCATGTCGATAAGAGCGGAAGAAGGCATCTTCTTTTCTTCTGTCCCGCTGTCGCCGTGATCTTGCTCCGAAAGTTGGTCAGTGTCCCGTCTGGGGAATCCTCAACGTTCAGATAGTTCTCTGTTATGTTCAATTGCTGCAGGATGGCTCTCCCTTCAGAAGAGTAGTCTGTGGGAGTTCCAACGCTAAGTGTTTCTTTGCAGGCTGGATCACTGCCTCCCCCTACCCCCCCACAGCCGTCCGCCCCTGCTCCCCCCGTCAAGTTCGACAACTTCTCCCCCTCGCCGATGCCAGCCCAGACTCCCCCC
>DF237722.1:0-33933 GCA_000708835.1 Klebsormidium nitens | reverse complement strand
GTCCCCATCGCCATCGGAAAGCCCCACCCCATCCCCGTCGTCAAGTCCTGAGCCCTCCCCTAGTTCGAGCCCCTCGCCATCCGTAAGCCCCTCCCCTTCTCCGTCCGCTGCCCCCGCGCCGCTTCCGTCCCTCGCTCCCGCTATTCCGTGCGACCCGTTGACAAAGAGCTTTTGCAGTGGGCAAAACGGGGGGGCGAGCTACAGAATAGCAACGGTCGGTGCCACGACCCCCACCTTTGATCAGGAGGGCTCGTTCTCGAATGCCTCGTTGGCGACCCCGATTACAATCAATATCGTCGACTTTGGCAAGGCCTCGCTCCCAGCTCCGGCGCGGACGTCCGTTTCTTCTGAAGCGTACGTCGACGGCTTTGCGCTCAGCATGACGCAAGAGTCATCTGTCTTTGGCACCGTCTTCTACGAGCCTCAGGAGGGGACCGTCACCTTTTCGGTGACCGGACCGGCGCCGGACGGTTTCGTGTACATGATCGAGGGCTTCCAAGCGATGGGCTGCTCGCCTGCTGACGCGTGGCAGGCCGCCGTCAACGGCACGGCCGGGGCGTGCTCCTGGGCGCACACCGCGGCCGGCCTGTACGCGCAGTTCGACCCGGTGACTCTCACGGCGGGCACCGGAGGGATCCCCCCCGCGCAGTGGAACGGCATCTACGTCTTGCAACTGCAAAGCGTCGCGGAAGTCGAGGTCCCCTCTAGTTCGCAGGAAGTGGATCCGCAAACCACCGGGGAGATCCAGGGAGCTGCCGGCAGCGTCCAGTTTGGCGGCGAGTTTGCCTATTCGGCGACGGTTGACGGGGACGAGAGCATCAGCGCATTCGCCGCCTACTTCCCCGGGGAGATGACCCCGGTCGGCGGCGAGAGCAGCGCGCGCCGGCGCGCGCGCGCGCTGCTAGCGGCCGGTGGGACGGTGACGGTGAAGGTCGCCTCCGGGCTGCTGTTCTTGAAGCGGGGTAACAATTCTTATGCGCCCGCGAAGGGCGCGCTCGAGTTCCGGGGCGTCGGCGACCGGTGGGTGACGTCATTCTTCGTGTCCGTGCACCAGTACACCGACTGTGCCCCGGGCCAGTTCAACAAGGTGGCCAGCTTCGCGAACTGCACGTGGGCGGTGGTGCCCAATGACATCAGCCTGACGTACAACGCGACGGCGCAAAAAATGGCGCTGGGCAATTTGGGGAGCACCACGTGGAACAGCGTCTATATGCTATCCGCCGTGATGGCCATTTCCTCGCCCCCCTCCCCGTTGGCTCCGCCGCCGCCGCCCCCTGCTGCGGTGAAAAGCGGGGGCATTGGGGGCATCGGAATCATCATTGTGGCTTGCATAGCTGGCGGCTGTATCGTGGTGGGTTTGCCGCTCCTGGCCATCGGCAGTAGGAGGAGGCGCAATAGGTCCGAAGAACACCAGCAAAGATAGGCAGGGCTGTAATAAGCTTCGACGACGCGTTGGACCCTTTTTTGAATTTCTGATTGAGATCAGGTATATGCTCAGCTTGCAACACAACGCATTCTAGAGATGCGCACCGGAATCAGGACGTATACTAGTGGGCTGATTTCATTCCAAGCCTTTAGCAAACAGACTTTAGGTGTTCGACCGGGTCCGCAGACATTTATTCAGCCAATATCTTGGCCCCAAAGTGACGAGTCTGACGGCTGGTTGCGTTTACAGTCTGTTGCTGCGATTGTTGAGTCGGTCGTTTTCTTTAGCATGTCCTAGCTTGTCCGTTTTATGTGCAACTTTAGTGTACACAGCGCTAAGAAGCATCGAGTGTAACAAATGACGAGGAGACACTTTAATATTAGCATGTATACGACGATGCGGCTCTTTTGGGAGCGCCGTTTGCAGTTGACCGTGTTCTCGCCAAACCATGGCGCACGCATCGAAACCTCACTTCAATGGTGCACCGCAAGGTCTACGTTTGATCTCGAGTCCGCCGCATTGTCCGCTATAAGCTGCAACTCAACGTTAACGGCTTGTTATCCCAGAGCAAAGAAAAGCGAATGTGATTTGTGATCACGTGGGAATTCGTGCCAAGTATACATGATTGTCGTTTAGAGCACCTCAAACCTAGCGGGCGGCACGATTCAGGGACCTCTGGTTACGATCCGGAAGGACGTCACGTGCTTCATTGATCGCCTTTCGCGGGCAAAGTGTCTCCGAAAGCTGCTCAGGAAAGCATACTGATCGCCAAGCAGTACAGTTTAGTACAGTTTTCTTACTGTGCTAAAGCTGAAATTTGAACGGCTATTCACGCGCCCTTTTGCCTGCTCTCTCCAAAAGAACACTCCGATTGAGATTGCTCGTGTCGTTCTAGTCTGATGACTCCTCGGCGGAACGCGTCTCATCTTCGCGTGCTTTCATTGGGAAAGCAGTGGCCTGCTAGTCTGTGTCTAGCTGGGTCCACTTCTTTAGGGGCCACAAGGGCGTGTATAATCAGCTTGTCTTGCAGCTTGTTCCGCTCCGAGAAAGAAGCTTGGGGTCAACTTTTTGACTCAATTCGAAGAGAATAGCAACACTTTTGATTGTTGCCGTTGCTCCTTTCCGCACCACTCTGGACGCTGCTTGCTTCTATTCTACGTTTCCGTTCGACACCAACATACTCATCAACGCAAAGTCCACCCCAAGAAAAGGAGCTCAACATGGTCAAAAGCGGCACCGCTTGTCACCTCGCCGGTCTATTCTCTTTCCCTCTCTCTCGAGTTTTTCGCTCTCAAAGACGAAGTCATCGGCAGAGCTTTCTCCCGTGCGCGCTATCATCGAGTCCCCAGTCTTTTTGTCAAGAGTTTGGAGCAGGGAGTATTGGCTGTAGGCAGTATTGCTGTTGGCGTTGTTGCTGGTCACGGCGCGGCTGACGAGCGTGACGAAAATCGACAAATGGGTTGCACTTTCTGTTCAATATTTGGATCTCAGGGTTGCGCGTTCATGGGGTTCACTAGGGTATCAGGAGTCCCCCCCTAAACGCGAGGAGAGAGAATTTGACGTTTCAACCATAGGGGGGTTCCGCGCTTGCAGGTATGCAGCTTGTTGCTAGGCGTCTGGTGAGAGAGGAACGGCTTGTGCGGTGGCGGGAAAGCGAAGCTGACCAGCCCGGTAATGGCAGTCTTCCCTTGTAAGAGGTTTTCGAACCGGAGGTTTCTCTTCTGAAATCCAAAGAAGGGAGTGCCGTGTATTGGGCCATCGTCCAAATCCCTTCGAGCTCAGATTGCCGTTCCTCTGATGCAAAACGATACGCGAAGGAGAGCGACAAGACGTGGTCCGCCAGCGTAGTGTAGTAGTGTTGCAACATTTTTGACCTAGCACTTTTGAGTGGTTTGAATGCTCCGTTCTCCGTCGGTTGTTGTCGTTCCAAGCCCACTGTCTCAACTTCTCACCTCAGGCGTCGAGGAGATCCGGTCTCGACTTCGCAATATGGAGTTGGCGGATCCAACTCAGGCGGCGACGCTAAAGGCCGGATTGGTGAGTGGTTTAATGTCGGATTATCAGCATCCTGGACTCATAAATGCGGCCCACCTGCATCGACCTAGTTGGGGCAAGTGCCGCTGTTTTGGGCAACATTGGCACTACCTTTCATGCCTTCCATATGTAAACGAGATGACGATTTCCCATCCAGTAGGAGCGCACCCGGCCTGATTGCGCCTGATACCTCTGTGCACTTCGACAATAGACAGCGGTCCTGGAGATGGGATAATGCTCGGCTTCGGGATCAGGAAGCCCTTCAGCCACGTGTCGGCACATGCACCGCCCGTATCGTGGCCGTCTTCGTCTTACGTCACAAAGAACGGACCACGTTCGTCAGTCGGATTACAGTCGGATGCGCTAGACTGTTGTGCTTTGATAATTCAGAGCCAGACTCAAGCTCCGCTAATGGGCCCAGCGCTTCTGCTCAGCATGCATGAGGGCATGCTCGCATCCATTTTCTAGCTGTTGGCATGAATCAGATCTTTACGTTGAACTGGATGCATCAATCTGCACACCGAGCCAATTGCTCTTCGTTTTGCAATCGCTCGGTCTGCTAATAGTGCATCTTAAAGCAACCTGCGCGGACTGTCCCCATACAACTCACAACCCGTCTGATCGTAGTTGGCAAAGCCCAAGGTCACAAAATTAACGCTTTACTGAACACATATTTGCTTGCTTTCATGTCTGGCCCGAGAAGGAGGATTCGATATTTTTAGCTGTACATGGACTCCCAATATCAGTCCAAGACCTGAGAGCGGACCATACACGATTGACTTTGTCGAATTGATTGCTCTGCCAGTGGATGAGGACTCACGCTGTACATGTCATACTAGGCGAACTTATTCGCGTGCATGTTCATTCCTGTTTCAATGTTTCATCCCAGTACGGACTCATTACACAGCTTTCGCAAAGACGTCACGGTGTACGATATTTGTGAGCAAAGGCCGGTCCCGCGGGCGATTCAAACCGAACTAATACACTTGTGACGAAATAAAATGGCTTCGCCGCGAAAGAATCGCATACGCGGGTTTGGGCGCGGCCGCCCCTCTTCGGCAAACCCTCTAGGCGTCGACGGTCGTGCACGTAACCTCCGGATAAGGTTGACAGGTCGGCGGCAATCCAGTCCCGAGAGTAGAGTATACTTCGTGAACCCAAACATGACTGAATTCTAATTCCGATTGACCTAAGAGAGATATGGAGAGGCAAGGCGCCTTGGTGTTGCATCTCCTTGTTCATGGCCACTCACCAAGCATGGAAGCATAAGCATAATGCAGTATGAGAATCTCCGCAGGGTGCCGGTGAAAACAGCTAATGTTCATAGTGCACTGCGGGCCGGCGGCGGCGGCGGAAGTGTATGACATTCTATTGCGGAGACGGGCGTTTATTTCGTCACACACTTATAATTGGCTATATAGCCTGACTAGTCTTTTAGATCGACTCGAAAGTTCTTGCATTATTACTCAGGTAATTAGTAGGACCTAGCTACACCAAATGCCTGCAGTAAGTGTAGCCCGTCCGATCGACCGACTCATGATCACCAATGCAAGTAAGCTTCGAGTTAAAGCTAGAACAGCTAGCCGGACGATCCATCCATGCCATAAATGCAGGAAGGCTTAAGTTAAGGCACACTTCAACTCTCGGATTCAAAGTGAGCTCAATGCCGGACGGCCAGCCTCCCCGGCCCGGGGGTTAACATTTAGTGACCATATGTGAGTCTTCTAATAAAGCGACCAAACAGAAATGCATGGTAAGAACGACACGACTCAGCTGGGCCCTGTGGGCTGAGTCACTCGATCGAGTGACTCAGCCCACAGCACCAATTAACATGACATCACATCAAGTACCCTAGCAATTGCATACAAAATCAACTGACTTTTGTATATAACAAGTCACTAAGTGACAACAATCTTTTCATGAACAATCAACATGAGTAGTTTCTCACTAGAATTGGGGGGGGGGGGTTGTTTTCGTTTCGAGTAGCTATTGAAGACGACTTCGATAGCTCTTGGCAGTCCTCGCAGAAACAAGGACACATAGCTGGTCTGAGAAAACCTTACTTATATGCATAAGCACCTTGCATCATCTGTGTTCCCCTGGAGTAGTTTATGTACACAAAGCTAAAGCCCGAATTCCACCCCAAAACAATTCGACTTGTCGACCCGTCACCTTGTGCTAGAGGGCGGCAGGGAGTAGGAAAGTCGCCCAAGTAGTCAACCTAGCCAATGGTCGTTTTGGCCACTTCACCTTTTCGCTGTTCCAACCCAACCTATGCACTTCAGGCGCCGTATGCGCACGTGAAGAAATGTGCATAATCTGCCTAAGCGTGCTACACTCCTCAAGCCCCTTGCCGAGGCGGTGGTGGCAACGGCTGCTGATCCAGCTGACCGCTTCCCAGCTCTCCTAGCCTGTCCTTCTCTTCCTCGCATAGCTTCTCGAGCTGCTTCGGGACGTTCCAGATGGCGAGCTGGGGAGACAGCTGGAAAAGGCTCTCCAGATTGTAGCCCCGTACCCTGTACGTTGGGGCACTCGTCAATCTCAAGACGTTGCTGTGCGAGAATGCGCATTGGGCGTGTTGAGACACTCCATAAGATTTTTAGTTCATTGGTTGGACTTTCGGTTCGTAAAGCATTACTAAGGCATGACAACAAGCAATGCGTATGCTTGACATAGACGTTCCACAAAAGAGAACTCGCTATATGCGGCTTTGCGTGATTGAGACTAGCACGACGAGTGGCAACCATTGCGCAGGTTTCGGGTAACGGAAACCATTATTTCTAAACAAGAAAAGAAAGACGAGAGACCACAACTTGGCAATGTCAAAAGGGGCACGAGTCGGAGATCCTAGGATTGATTGCTTGTCTATGTTTCCCCATCGCTCACCCAGCCTTACACAGCAGCGGGTAGCATCAACATCTCTTTGGTCATCTTTTTCAGATCAGGAGTAAGGACTGACCACTTACGCATCGGCTTCCTCCTTTGACAGTCCTTCCGTAGGACCTTCTTGCAGCGCACTTCTTGGATCGCGCCTAGTAAAGCCCAAAATGACAGTAACTATCCGATCAGTGCTGATCCTGCCTTCTCACCTGGCCATCTGCAGAAGCGGCTCGTAGCAACACTCGGCCCAGGCCTGGAGTGTCTTCTTCCGGTCGCGGCAGGTCATGCGGATTGCGTTCGAAGTGCCCGGGTCAAGACAATGCAGCGCATAGCAGTGCAGATACTGCCGCATCTTGGGCTTGTTGATGAACCCCATCCCGCGCTGCTTCGCATACCGATACACCAGATTGTTCACCTGCGGAAAAGTGGAGAGAACACGTCTCCGCTTGGACAAGGTGGGAGCAGGGATGGTAAGCGGAGGCTTCAAACAAGAGATAGTAAAATCGTCGCGACTAAAGCACCTGATAGATAATTCTCACCCGATCCAAGCATTCTGAAGGCCAAAAGCCCTTGCGAATTCCGGCACCTTTCGTCCTGATCTGTAAATGACGAAGTAAATCCCAAACGGGCTGCTTCAAGGCCTTGGTGCTGGCTTCAAAACCCGTTTTCTAGACCTGAGTCGATACTCACTCAACTCTCTGAAAAAAATGTCCGCCTGCTTTTTGCCTGTCCCCCCAGCCCTGGACTTAAGAAGTCACAAAGCACTTTTGAGAAAGTAACGTCAGGTCCGGAGCTTTCACCTCGCTCTCAACTTGGTCGCCTTGAAAGACCCTGAATACCCTGACGACTTCAAGATCCGCAGCACAACGCTCGACCACCGCAAGGTCTTCCGCAAACTGAAATGAACAAAGCCGTCCGGAGCCTCACCTTTGCTGACGGCTTCTTCCCCGTGGCTTTCTCCTGCACGCGGATCTCCTCCAGGATGCGCCCGGCCTCTCCGTACAGCTCGAAGAGGTAGTCCAGGCCCTGCTTCTTGCCGTGGCCATCCTCGCCCTGCGCCGTCACCTGGAAGGCCGGACCACGAGATGTGGCCTCGTCGCCTTCGCCCTTCTTCTTCTTGGGCGTGGTCCTGCACGGTTAGAAAGTTTGGCCAATGAGGATGTGGTTTGCTATGTCATGCGAGGTTCTCGAAATGATAGTGAGGCGTGCTGTAGGAAGCTCGTGCACGATGGCGCAAAAAAGCGGAAGGCTTCGTTTTGCCTCCGTTGAAATGGTGCAGTCAAAACCTGGGCATTAAGGAAGGGGACTTGGACGCTTTGAGTGGACGCTTCGTTCGACGCATCGACAAAAAGCGGCCTGACCAAGACGTGCAACCAGTATGTTGTCAAAACTTTCTGCCAGAGTCTTCCTCTGTCATCTCGAAGACGGAGCATTTGCAGCAAGCCTTTGTTCCCAGCTGACAACGAAAAACCAAACATCTACCAGCTTTGTTGCGTCCATCGTGAAAACCAGTACCAGTGTTCTGTCTAGTTCAGACCCTCTGTAAAGACAACTTTTCGAAGCAACCGTTCCTTACTTGGACTTGGTCCGCCCCGACAACTCGGACTGCTTCTGCACCGTCTCTTCGTCCGCCTCCTCACTCTCGTTCCCAAGCCCCCCGTTGACCAGGGACGCGAGTACGTGCTCAGAGACACCTGAAGAAACAGGCCAGAATCTGGCTCAGTCTGGTGCTTCCAGATCGTTCCATTCAGGCACACTGGCATCCGAATCTCAAGGGGCTCGATGTCTCTCCTGCGACTGGCATACTCAGACCCGTTATGGGCTGCTGAAAAGCAAGACTTCTGACCAGACTAGCGGAAAGAGGCTAGCAAACGGTACAGTCGAAGCACTTGGCAGATGGTGAGAGGAGTCATGAGCACAAGCAATTTCAACTCTGGTTTGATTTTACGGCAACAAGCATTTGTGTGGATGCAAGGCTTAACTCTGAGCGATAACCACGTTCCACTTTGCTGTTCTCCATTTCTGGCCTCGAAAAAGCCACTGGGCCTTTGGAGTTCAACACAGGGTTTGGATATTGGAGACGCCAAAAACACCGAGTAACAGACCCTCTAAGCACCCCAGCGGGGACATGCTATACTTCAATCTTGGAAAGTTGCTCAGCTCAGGGCTCGATCAATTTGCAGCTAGTCGATTCCTTCTGCTCCCTGAAAGAGTCAACACAGAACACGGAAATGGAGGCATCAAAAACGATGGTGGACATACCTTGCGATGCTTTGCCATCCAGCCGCTTCCGTTTCTTTTGGGACTGCGGCGCTGGAGGGTTCTCGAGCAGTGCGCGCTTCTCCTCAAGCCACTTTCTCCCTGACCTGCGCGATGAGAAGAGCTAAGGCTGAAACAAAAGACAACACCTTGAGATGTTTCCCAGAGGAATCAGGTGCATACCGCTGTTGGATTGATGATTGAGCAGCTGAAGGAATCACAATGACTAGACATTGAGGGTTTTTTCTGACTGTCTGCCCCAACAAGCCTCATGCATACAAAAAGAGCAGGTGCGCTTTTATCTTGGTTAAGACGAGCAAGGCCTTCTGAATGAATGCATGCAAAGGAGAAACCAAACGGAGTGTCCACACCTGACCAATTGAGATTGCTCAAAAGGAACAGCTTAAACAACAGAACTGATGAGTTGGCTGATTAGGTACACGTCAATCCCATAACTAGCCGCAGAGACATGATGTATGTGCAGTTGTCCTTGGTGCGAATTCTGGGATGCTGAGTTCATTCTGCATAATCACCAGAAACTCTGAGAAACAGCCCTTACCGGCACGCCATCTTCACCCCAAACCGTTCGCCAACGAGGAATTTGATGCCGCACTCGGAAATCATCATTTTGATGGCCTCAGCGACCTCCTCGTCATTCATGCTGAGTAGCGTGTTGAGATTGAAGCCCTCTTCCTCCATCCTGTATTTTCACAGAGAGAATGCTGTCACAGAAAGCCAGGGCTAAACTGATGGTAGTTGAACCATGTAGGACCTGGGCAACACTGGGCGTGCATTAGAACCTCCTCGAACATTTAGTGCGGCAACTCGAGGTAGTCAGAACCAGTTCCTAACCACCTTGCTTGGCGAGAGTGTCAAGTTCTGATCAACAGGGTCGCTTGGAACTAGATCCGTTGAGGCTGGTCCAGAGAAGACATCATGGCCCTTGCCAAAAGACCTGGGTTTGAAAGTCCCTTTAAACCACCCTCCAGAAAACAGATGTCCTGAGATGCTAACCCATACGGGTGATTCACTAACCCTATATGCACACGGGTTGCTTATATCCCACTAAGAAAGGAAAGCTGCTGCATGACCTAGATTCTAAAAATTCTAAAAGCTTGGATCTGAAATAACAACATCGGCAGAGAACTCGGCGCTGAAGCTCACAGTAGTCGATTCCGGATCACAACTCACCTGCTGATTGTATGCTCCCGCACCCCGTAATCTTTCAACAGGTCATTCATAACCCTGGAATCATCAAATTGTTCCGCTGCCGAAGCCACTTGCTGCGTCTGTGTCGTCAAATGCTGCTGAGAACCTAAGCCGCCTGCCTGCTGTACTTGGAACTGGTGATTGAAGCTGTGCGGCAAGATGGAATTCTCCTGAGACAGGTACGAAGTAGGGTTGTGTGCTCCCTGGTTTGCAATGCCCAAGCTTTGCGCCTCCGGCGTCTGCAACCCCATGGCCTGCAACGCCTGACTCTGCAAGCTGCTATGGCTCTGCAGGCCATGAGACTGTAAGCTATTGTTCTGCAGGCTGTGAGATTGTAAGCCATGGTTCTGCAGGGATTGTAAGCTATGGCTCTGCAACGCATGGCTCTGCAAGCTGGACTGCAGAACATTCTGAAAGTAAGCCTGGTCCCTGAGGGAATCCCGATGGAAGCTCTGATTGGAAATGTCCAGGGACTGCTGCAGACTGTCCTGGTCTCTAAATCCAGCCAACCCGTGCCCCTGCATCGTGCTTACACCTTTCCTAAGTTCCCGGCAACTTTAGGATTTTGTGATGACAATCGAAGATGACCGGGTGGATACCAAGACAATTGCCAAGACTCCAGCAGCAGGATGGAGGGGTTCTGTGGAAAAAACTTCCAATCGGATCGATCCTGTGGTGGAACAGATCACGGTCCTGAGCTTGAGCAGGGCTCAGCCGGCAGAACCCTGGAACAGCCTCTGGTGGTGCTTCAACTGCTAACAATTTTAATTAACCTGGCGACTGGCATTTTACCTGCATGGAACACCAAAATATCGTTAGTGACTATATTAGCCGGGGGAACATGTATGTTTATTGGCTCTATTTGATATTGATCTATTCATGACCGAGAGACTTGCCAAACAGGTCCTTAAAGCTTTTGAACATTGCAGCTGCTGCACGCCATGACTCCCCAGCAAAACGACATACCAGCTTACAGTACCAGTTCCCTGTGACTGCAAGCTCTGAAGGTCTCCAGCTGCAAAACAAGCGGCTTTACTAGAACATGCAGCAGCAATATGTTACGCACCACATTCTGGCAATGGTGACGCCACAGCAAACCCATTAAAAAAATGGCAGACAAGGAGAGGGAACCCGGTAATGTGGCCTAATGTGAGCAACTGACAAGAAAAAACCTTTGACTTCCCCATGCCAACGAACCTCATGTCTACTTAAACATACATACTGACAGCAAATGCAGGAAGCGTTCACGGTTCAGCAGATTCCATCCGCAGCTATGTTCCCCTTTTGCATGCTAGAAACCAAAAGCTAAGCATATTCATTGTGATTTACCACCCTGCTGTTGTTTTGTTGGCCGTTTTGCATGTTCAAGCCTCAGTTTTTGTCAGAGATTAAGACAAACAGCAGCAATGAATGTGCCAAAATTCAGTTGTCCCTTTGCGGCAAGCACAACAATTGTGGAAGCCTTACATGTGATGCATCTCACAGCTCCACTCTCTTTCCTTGTGCTCCTTCAAAATGGAAGGCTTCGCGGCCTTCTCTGATGGATTTGGTCTCTATGTTCTCGTGGTTTTGGGGTAAGTCAGCACCTTAGCCACATGCCCATCTACCATCTACCGTCGATCTGGAAATGTAGCAAACGCTCGAGTCTCCCCCCTGATGGACCTAGAAATTTGTTTCCCTCCGAGACAAGCTGAAGAAGCCTTTTGTTCCTCCCGTGGTCCGTGTTGCTCTAGCAGCCCTACGGTCCTCCCTGTAGCTGAGTGAACCGACCGCCGGTGCAATTTTGGCAGGGCGCAGACCCAGGAATCAGGACCAAAGTCGAAAAGCATCATATGAGCTCTCAGCTGGGGCCCATAGAAGCCATGGCCGCCCGCACACTGCGGCTGCCAGCACCTAGCGACAAAAGAGACAACGAAATGGACGGTGAACCGTGAAGCGCCCGCCATTGTCGCAATCATCGATGTCATGGTTGCACCGCAGTGATGTCATTTATGGTACGTACCTGATATCCCCGAGGCTTTGACTCACCGGGAAACACCAGGTCACCGGGGCCTCTTCAACTTTGGCCCTGGAAGACCGGGGTTGGACAACATTCAGCGCGAGTTTCGGGTCGGCGGCGGCGACCGTCGGCCCTTCTGAGCAAGACGGTATGCATGGGCCGGTTCTGTATACCTCATCGCAAATAAGCAATTTCTACGCTTGCATGACGTGTGCACAAGCTGGCGTCATTCAGCAGACGGTTCCCTGTAAAAGAGCCTTTAGGGTTTTAGGGTTGTAGGCTTTTAGGGGTTTAAAGGTAGAGTTTGTGAGGACAGGGTTTCAATTTGCCCAGCAGGATAGGGTTTACGCCTCTGTTTCAGCTGGCCAGCCGCCTGCTCGACACCATGTCACCTGGACTGGCATAGGTATACTTTTAAACATAGGTAGGTAGTCGTTAGCAGGGGTGACAGTGGTTTCAGGAACCTCTTCAGGAACGCCATTGAATACCTACATTAGATGTCTAAAGGATGGGTACGGTGGCAGCGGTGACAACGTAGAGGCAAATTTTCAGAGTTTGTTGAATGAAGACCTTTTGCTAGCTCCTGGCAGGCAAGTTGGAAACGCGCAGCTACAATGGCGGACATATCAGGCATGGTGGAGTTTGAGATGTCAGATGAGCCAAGTGCGACCTTTCCGGTCGGCGCCGGAGGGCCGATCATGAAGATCATGCGATTCTTCTACCCCATCCCAGTGCATTTGCTACATATGTTTACAGGACCTGTCAGCTTGTATTCATTTGTGAGCCAGCATCCTTCCTGTCCACTAGCTTCTGAAAACTTCCTTGGTGCTCTCTTTATTTCTTGCAAAAGCCGCATGGTCGTGGCATTGTGCTTGCATTTTGCATTTATTGAGTGTAACAGAAAATCTGCGTCACTGCTTTGTTGAGCTGACAGGATCGAATCTTTCCCAGCTGATTGGTCGAGCAGCATTGCTTGGAAAAAGTGCACTTTAAAGGCACTGCCACAGAGTTGCCGGGGGTTTGGTAATGGTGCTGCGTAGGCAATGCTGCATGCTTTTCTCAAAGTGGTGTAATGCAAGCTTGGGTGTTGTAAGATGCTGATTCTGCTCTGGTGCCAAGCAGCATTATGGTTTGTGCTGAGCGCACTCATTTGTCAAGGAAGTTATCCGTACATGCAACTTATAAAGCTGCGTCGCCCAGTCCAATCGTATTCTTTCTTTGGTCCTCGTACAACACCCCCTTTTACCAGTTTGTTCCATAAGTACTGTACTTCATTGGTCTTGCGTCTGTGGAGACACTCGATCAATCTTACTGGAGTCACTTGGTGAGAGTACAAGTGAGAGCACGAGAGTGCTATCGCCCTTAGGAACAGCGTCTTGTCAAGGCTCAGCAGGGCACTTCTGTCATGTTGGTTGCTCGCACCCTTTTAGGTGAAGTTGTAAGCAAATTCAAGCATTGTTTTTCAGGTTGCCGCTGCGAATATCATACTACCGAGTTGAGATAGCTCTATGTATGAGCCAGGTGGAAAGTGCACAAAGTTCTGATGCAAATGGTGGTGTGCGGCCCCTTGTACTACGCGTAGTTCAAAAAGGTGCTAAGGAGGTGCACTTGGTGGTCGAGGGAATTCCCCAGTTTAGAGCTTAACAACTCTTATCCCAAGTCAAGCACGTTTCCGCGGAAGCGAGCACAGGTCGAGTTGGACGTAGTGGCTGACGCCTCCCTTTTTCACAGATATGCTTCACTTTTTAATTCTGCTCGAAGCATCCTCATTTCTCCTGCAGTTCCACATTCTTCGACAAGCCCGTGGGGAGAACAACATGTTCAAGAAGCAATGGGACTGGCTTCGGACTAAAAAGTGAGCCTTATTGCAGTCACTCCTAAGCAGGGCTTGGATCGGGTGCTTTGTATCTGCAGTGGAGGGCGTGCAGAGAGTTGACTATTAGACTGGATACAAGATTGCAAGCATGCTGAGTCATTTTATAGGGAACGCTGTAGACAACTCGAATCGTCTGTCTGCAATTGCATTCTATGGCTGAGGCCCGATTGAAGAGGAACATCTGTCTCGGCCTTTGTGATGACAAAGCGCCCCCATTGCAGAGAGTGCAACCGTTGCGGAGGCTTTGAGCATGAAATCTGCCCTGTGTGCGAGTCTCGGGGCTCCCTTCCCTATGAGAGGTGGGGACCACTTCTCAACAGCTACATGGTGCCATATCAAGATGTTCTGTCGCGTGAGAAGGTCCAAATCTCGTTGGCATGCTGCTTTCGCTAATATCTTCTTCGTCTCGTCAAGCTTGGTCGTGGCAAGGATCTTTCTGAGTTTGTCGCATCTGCAGCCTCTAGGGAAGAGCATCACCGTTATGTGTGGAAGGCCGCTTCTGTATTGGAGCTAGCGTCAAAACTTTCACATGAGAAAGAAATTCTGGTAGATTTCCATCATTCTTTTTCATCCTGACGCAGACCTCTTATAATGTCATGTGAGCTTCCGTGCGTTGACAAGCAAGGTAGACTGTTTAAGATGGATTGTTGTTGCATTTGCCTAGGGAAAGAGCTACTCTCGTTTCGCTGCCTCTCAAAAGGAACTATCACAACTGGAGGTTGCGAAGAGCACAGAGTCAACGCGGTTATCTCTTGCTCCACTCTCCAGCAAATTTGCCCAGGCCATGTGGACAAACGTCCACAACCCGGAGCTGCTTGAGAAAGCAGACGCAGAGGGAAAGGAGTTAGCAGACCTGGTCGGAGGAGAAGCAGGGAAGATCGTTGGCAGGGCGCGGGGCCTGAAGGCGCATAAGGATGAGCTGAATGCGGAAATGGCATACAGCATGAGCAAGTTCAAGGTCCTGGGGCAGAAGCCTGGGATGCTGCCGTGCAAGGCCTGTGACGGGGAGGTGAGCTTCGTATCATATGAGCTCAAGGATCGGGTTTCTTGAAAGGAGAATTGATCATGGAAGGTTGGATCTACGGGGACTGTGCCTTGCAAGCCTGCAATAGGGAGGTAGCATTGCAAGAATTGGTGGGACAGCAGTTGGGTTTGAAGAAGCATTGATTGGGGTCAACAGGTGGTCAGGAAGTGGTCGGAAGGTCAGGAAGTGGTTGGAAGTGGTCGGACCTGGGTACTCTAAGAGGACTCTTCAGGTTGTCAAGGGAGCCCAACAGTGGACTCTGTCGGTGTACTCGTTTTCTGTCAACTGATAAAGGCAGCACCTCCAAGTGCTGATGTCATCCATCACTGCAGGGCGTCATCAAGTGCCAGGGGTGCCATGGCGATGCCAAGAAGATCGATAATTGGCCGGATATCGACTACGTAAGCACACGTTTCCTCACTTAGAGAGCGGCCAACAATTGCCAAAGCTCTCTTGGTTGAGGTTCAGGAGGTTCATCTACTGCTCAGAGTTCTCAATAGTTCGCCTTACGTGCAAAAGTTGCTGTCAACAAGCTTCAAAGACTGCGCCGATCATATATCAAACCAGTGTTCAGTTAGAAGTTGGAGGGTATGTTTAATATGGAATACGAGGGACAAAGTCTGGCTTGGAGCAGAGGAGCATCTTGGCAAGAACTTAAGAGTGTCCCCAGTATTTTCTGTCCACTATTGCCTGCAGTACATGCACGGACCGGGGCGGGCAATGGACCAGTGGATCATGACCAACCCCTATGGTCAGCCCGTGGTGAGCACTCTTGGCACTCCTTGTTGCTCCTCCCTTTCTTTTTGAACAGCGGATAGTTTGATCCAAGCCTCCCATTCTCGATCCCGTTTCTTCTTCCAAGCCCTGACACGTTCTTTGTTATTAGTGCAAAGTCGACTGTGGTAGAGCGATCGTAGATCTTCTAATCTAGCATCAAGAGATCTATGTCGCTGTTTCGAGAGCAAGCTCGAATTCTCTCTTTAAGACGGGTATGTAGAGAGGAAGTTGGGATGATGTTTTCCCTCAACGATTGTCAGTGCCGAAGTCTTCCCTGTTGGGTCTTGTCTGGAAAGATTCACACCTCCTTACTCATACTCTCGCTCGAGCTTTGCGGGTTTGGCCGGCTCTCTGCTCAAACCCGCAATTCTCGAGTGATGGATAGCATCCTTTTAGCGGATAAGTAGCAAAGATAGAGCCTGTGTCAATTCGGGTTGGACTAGATGAAGATGAACGGATTCGGAAACGTCCCTGATCGGCCTTTTCTCTTCTATGTCTGCTCGAGTAACTTCTTACAACCACTAGCGATGTTGTTCATGCAAACGAACCTCAGATTTGTGGACTAATTAGGGCGAAGTATCCTCTCCATCTGCTTCGACCTTTTGTATGCAGGAGGAATTCAAAAGGGAGGGAATTTCTCGTTCATGTTATCATTGTTAATTCGAGTGCACTGGCGATAAACCTCATGCTGCTCAAGAACGTGCCCCTCACAGCACCTTGTGTTCTCAGCCTACACTGCTCTTGCATCTGCAGACCGACGTTGAAAGGGAGTTCCTGGCGAACGACCCGCACACCGCCAAGTGGTGGACGCTCCGCAAGTACCTGGTGGAGGGGCACAAGGAGCACCTGACGCCTCGGGAAAAGATGGAGGCTGCAGAGGTATGTCGTGTCTAATCTGCAGCAAGTGCAAAGCGGTGGGGTTTATTTATGTTACTTGCATCCTGCCACAAAAGGCAGCTCATGCGACTTGTGCTGGTGCACGTTTCAAGGGCGTCGCACATGCTTAAGTTTGCTCACCAGTCGTTTTGCAACTTAACCCCATCAGCTCGACTCATGGTTCTGCAAGAACGTGGCAATTCGGCAAAAGGCAGCTCGCAAGTTTCCTCAAACCCTCATCATCTTGCCTTCTTATGGAAGTCGGCTCTCTTTCTGAGTCAAACCGTTTGGTTTCCAGTTTCCGACGCCTTGCCCTGCTTTTACACCTCCGCTTACAGGAAGTAAACCACGCAAGGATCGATTCTGTAGACGCCTTTCTTTGCAGGAAGTAAACCAGGCAAGAATCGGTTCTTTACAAGACCGCAGTGCACATATCACCCCTTTGTTTACTCTTTCGTTGCTGATTCCTGAGGGTATTCAAACGCAGGAGGTGGAACAGTTTTGGTGGGACGAGACAACACGGCGTGCGATCGTCGAGCGGCGGCCCGGGTGGCGCGAGAACCTGGAGTTGATGAAGAAAGAAGACCCTGCCTGGGTGTTCAATACGTGGGGGGTCAACCGGCAGTTGGCGCAGGGGCCTGAGGAAGAAGAAGAGATCAACAACGACCCGCTCTCGCTGATGGAGGTAGTTGGAGAAACCACTCCAAAGTCGCGCTTTTTGAATTTGCTATCTTTCAAAGTAGAAGCTAATCGGAGGGAGTCACTAGGAAGACTCTTTACATTTGACTTTTACATCAATTGGTTGCTTTTCAATAACTGCAAAGAATGCTCTTTCCTGCCAATTTAGGCCCGTTCCTTAGTAATGTGCATAAGCAAAGCTTCTTAGTGCTGATAGAGGTGTCCGGGTTGGTTTGAGCTCTTCCGAAGGCTCTTCAAGTCCCAACTTTGTATGTACTTTCTGTTTTCTGAATAGAGGGCGAGCTTAAGAACGCCCTCTGCTTGCCAAAATGACGTCCAGGGATTACCGTCTTGACCGAATCGTCCCAATCTCTCTCCTCAGTCGTCCCTCTTCTTCTCGAAGTTGCAAAGTCTTCACGTAAAGCTGGTCATCGGCAACCAAAGGTCGTTGTCCTTTCTCCGTTCTCCGTTCTCCGTTCTCCGTTCCTCTTTACGAAGCAAGCATTGGCCACCATGAGTCGTCTTTTCTGCTCAAGACTACACAATTCTCCCATCTTAAGCAACCTTCGTTCCACTCAAATTGCTGTCGTCTCAGATCACCTGCCGTGTTTCAGAGCCTTCAGGGTCATGGCTCGTTATCATCGTTTCATGCAGAACCGTTCAGAGCCTCAAGGTCATGGCTCATTTTTATCGTTTCATGCAGAACCTGCAAGAGTCCCCTGAGGTGCGCAAGTTGCGCTACATGGTGATGGGCCCTTACACCAAGCAACTAGAGATGTACGGCCTGGATCCCGCCACGGGCGCGAAGGTCCGGGACGTGCCCAAGTCGTCCGCACGCAAGATCACCGAAAAGTTTTTGGATCTGTACGGAGACGAGGCGGACAACTGGATAGACCTGCGGCGGACGACGAACAGTTTTGGGCTGCCCAAGACCGCGACGCCGCTCCTCCAGGCTGTGCTGTTCGATGTGCCCAAGGAGATGAGGAGGCTGAAGAAGTGAGTTGGAGAGTTATCTGCTTCGAGTTGGAGAGTTATTTGCCGCATACCTTGCTTTGTCTCGTTGATATATGCTGGGACATAGTCAGGAAAGGAGGGGGACTCGGGTCTTGAAGTTACCTTCTGGGTAGCTTCACTCACTTCGGGAAATTTTCTAGTTCATGGATTTGTGCATTGTGAGGAAGGACTGGGACATCTGTGCATTGACAGTGCATCTCTCCAACTCAGCATGAACCAGATTAAACGTTGATTCAAAGCAGGCGTCCAGGTTTTCCCGTCTTGTAAGATCCAGTGGTAGCTCATTTTGGGCAATGGTCGCTCCCTCACTCTTTGCTTTCAGTACAGTTGAGTCACATGAATTGCTGACGTTATGCAGCTTGACAATCTTCCGCCCCAATATCTTACTAAAAACTCCTTTCTTTGCAGTGAGCAGCGAGGAGATGAACTGGCCGCCTGTATGAACCACCCGACCATCGTGAACCAGTACGCAGAATATATTGCTGCACTAGAATCGGGAGAGTAAGTCCGTTCTGCTACCATCTGCGCAGTTCCAAAATAGCGACATGTTCAAAAAAGTGCACCGCCTCTGGTCATGACCCACCAGAGATTCTGTACATTGGTTCGATATTTTGTTTCATACATTCGACCGGGTTTGCCGGCGTGTAAAGAAGGTCCCCAGGATTGACGGCTTTTGAAGCTGTTGATCTCGAAAAGGGCATCTGTGACCAGCAGTGCCCCCTACTTTTTTATCCATAGCTACTTCGAAGAGATCCACATCTGGAATGAATGCTACTCTTGATATCTGTGGCAATGTAAAAAACGGCATTGCGATCTTGCTGACTTACATGCTGAGAGCAGATATCGTCCTACCTGTTCTGTAACAGCCTTTACTTTCATCAGCTTTGCCAGTACTGCTAGTGTTCGAGGATGGGCTTTCCGAAACAGAGCTCCACAATCTCCGCATGCCGCTGGGTAAATGCTAGTTTTTCTTGCTTTTCCTTTAGAATCCCTTTGACGACCCAGGCGCTGGTGCCAATTCTTCTCGAACACGGATGGACTGCGACTTAGCCATAGCAAGTCATATCCATCTACCTTAAGCGTACTACGTATTAGTTATTTCTTACTAGGTACTTCCTCCCGCCAAGCTGTTCCGCAAGATTTACACCTGCATCCTTGAATTGGCCCTCACCAAACGGAAGCTGCGCTGCAAATCATCCTTCTTCGACCTTTACTTTTCGACTTAACCGCCGTTTCCTTTTCTGTTTTACGGCCCCAGTGCAGCTGCGAAGCTGGCTCGGAAGATGGATGGGAGCATCTGCCGACTTCGCGCTTACCGAACTACAGTCGTCAAAGTCATCTTTGTTCAACTCCTCCCTTTTGCAGCCCTGGCGCAGCTGTCAAGCTGGCCGGGAAGATGGAGAAGTGCTTCTGCGATTCGACCTTCGCAGAAGAATGTACATGGGGTCAATTTGTCTTGGTCAACCTTCTAACTCTTCAACCCGTGTATCCCATCTCGTTTTGCCGCAGCCCTGATGCAGCGGTCGAGCTGGCCTGGGAGATAGACAAGTGCAATGCAAATCTGCCCTGACGAGATCAAACTTAGGCAATTAGTCCATCCTCGTTCAACCTATTACTGCTCTTCACTCCCCACCTCTCCTTTCCTTTTCACAGCCCCAACCTCGTCTCTCATTCTTTCCGCAGCCCTGATGCAGCTGTCGAGCTGGCTGGGAAGATGGACAAGAGCATTCGCGAGCTGGCCCTTGCGCAGTCCGTTGAGCGCGAGGAGAAGCGGCGCAAGCAGCGCGAGGCGGGCCTGGCGCGCATCGCGCAGTTCAAGCAGGACGACGTGGACGCGGGGCTGGCGGCCGTTGAGGCCGCCTCAGAAGTGGTGCCCGAGATCGTGAAGCAGGACCCAGAGGTGGGCGGGCTTTGAAAGATGTTCCTGTTTGGTGCTTTAGTCTATTGCCTTGGCTTGTGGCTAGATCTAGGTTAGGATTACATGAGAGTGTAGTGGCGGTCTTCGAGGCTGCCTCGGCGGTGGGCCCGTGATCGCAAAGCAGGAATGATGAAACGGTTGTGAATCAACCTTCTGTTCCGTTTGGATTTGGGGGTACGGTCCAGTTTAGGGTTCTATAGAGACGGGCTGGCCGCCGTTGAGCCTTTGGAACTGGTGCCCGATGCTGTGAAGGAGGACCCCGACGTGGAGGGAATGGTCGCGAAACTGACTCCGTGGCTGAATCTGGGTCTCTGCTTTGGGCTTTGACATAGCCAGGTCAGGTTTGTAGTCGAGGCGGTCTGGCGTCGGTCGAAGAACAGGACTTCATTTCAGGGTTGAGAGGGGAACAGAAGTTATCTTGAGCTTGTCACTTGCCTTCAAGGAACGCTTCTGCATGGTTTATTAGCTTGTTGTTTCTCGTCTGAAGGAATCACGATCTGAAGAGCAATCAGTCCAAACGTGCCTCAATTCTAGTTGTTTGTCTGTTTTCGTCTGAAGTCGTTACGTTTTGAGGAGTAGTCAGATCAAACGGGCCTCATGAGACAGGGGATCCGCTGGTCGATCAGCAAGCGCCGCCTACCTGGCCACCTCTGACACAGCCACGTCACACCATCGAATCCGCAGGTGCTGGCGATCGAGCAGTCCGTCAAATCCATTGAGACCGCTCGGGATGCGGCGCGCGACCGACTTCTCGCCCTGCGGGAGCCGACGTCCTTCTTCTCGCGCGAGTACGAGGAGTGGCTGCAGGCCTGGCACGATGCCAAGCGCTACGAGAGTCTTCACACCATCCGCGGCGCCGCGCTCGTGCGCAAGATGGAGGCTATTCGGAAGACGACGGGGGTGTTCCCGGCCGCCCAGGATCGAGCGCAGGTGGGCGCACTTAGCTTAGTTCGATTTATGTTTCCGAAGTCGGATTCATCAACTTTCGCAGAGAGTGGACAATGATTCACGCCTTTCCAGCAACTCAACCTATGGACAGTTCCGGTCAGATTGCCCCTTTCCAGCAATCATCATAGTTGGAGACTTTCGGTCTGATTGGATCGAACCTTTCCAGCGTTCATGACAACGGAATCCACTTCAAAAAGCGTCGAGCATCTCCCTGGATCGAAGAGAAACAATCTAGTTACCGCAAGTAGCCACTCCCGCAAACAGCCACTTCTAGATCCAGTCACTAAAATCAGGATGACTGGATTTGGAACAGTTTCGAGTCTTCAAGGAAGATTGACGTTACCCTCGCAACTCTCTGGCAGGTGCGGCTAGTAATGCACGAAGAAGACCGGCTACGACATGCGGAAGAAAAGCGGCTTGGGCGGGATCTTTCGAGGGAGGAGTTCCGAAACATGCTCATTGAGCAATGGCGAGGACAAATTCTGGACAAAGGTGCGATTGCATTTGATTGGGTGCCGTCTCGCCCTTTTCTGACCGTTGATGGCTGTGCGGGCTTCTACTTTTGGAGCTGGCAAGCTGGATCCGATAACCATTCAGGCATGCGGGTTGAAGGTGCAGGTCGAAACAGGAAGGTTTGCAAAGAGGGCACTGAATCTTCGCTGTGGCTGAGAGGTAATGAGAGCTCCTTGAGGTTCGATCGTGGAGTCTCCCATCTCGTGTTTCTTGGAAGATTAAGCATAGATCGTGAAGATATGGTCACGTGCTCGCCTCCTGCTATTAGCCTTCCCCTCCACTTCGTTGCTATGCTTTATCGTCGGTCACTTCCTATATCGTGCCCCTTCTACGTCTTGAGCTACAGAGGAGCTTGGGCGGCTTTGTTATTTAAGTTTGAAACGCCGTGTCTGGCACTCGCCTTGCTACGTACTGGGAGATTGACTGCAGTGTCTACAGGTCTGGGACAACTCTCTGCGCTTAACACCAAGGTTCCTAACTACGGAACTTGCACGCATGCAGATGCTCTGGAGAAGGTATACCAAGACCTCGGCCCGGACGCGGAGGACGTCATCTTCCGGATGGCCGTGAAAGAGAGGCGGGACGAGCAACTAGAGCAGGCGCACCGCGAGGCCGGCAGACTCGGCGAGAGGGAGGACCATTACGTGGCTCTGAAGAGCATCGAAAGCTACGAGCTGTGAGTCGCGGTCCGCTTGGCTCAGATTGTCGTTCTAGTGGATTTTTTGCTGTCTTCGTCCAGCATATGTTCCACCATGTTCATGCGAACAAGTGCATCAAATTAGGAATACATGACTTTTCTGTCGAAGGCAGGGGAGACGGCAAAGAGCCTTGTCAAAGAAAGGGGTATTGACGTTTGGACGCCTTGCAGGACTACTTTTCTGATACAAGTAAGGGCCAGACTCCCCCCACTTGATTACCGAGGTCCTACAATTCTCTCAAGTTCCTGGGCTGCAACCGTTTAAGCTTTCGTTGACTGACTTCTCGCTAATGGACTTCGGACACGTTGTGACGTTGGTCGAAGCCCGTCAAGAGAAAGATTCAACAGACATGCTCAAACGCAGGTTTCTCATTCATCTCCAGTCACTGTATGGGGGACGTGACCATTCAAGAACGGCTACCATCAGTTTTGCCCTCGCTTCAGCACTTTGAACACAATCATATAGAAGTCTGACAAATGGGATGTTTTATTTCCAGAGTGGAACAGTACGGGTAGGACGGCGGTTTACCACACGTCTCACGTTCAAGAACGGTCATCTTCAGTTTTGCCCTTGCTTCAAGATTCTAAAGACAAGAACGTCGTCTCTGACGAGTGAATTTGTTTTCCAGAGCCGAACAGTACGGGTGGGACGGCATCAAGCAGCTGACGTACCCCACCGTCCAGTACGCCCTGATGGACGAGAAAGCGGCGACAGAGGAGAAGGAGAGGGTGCATCGGGAAGCGGTCGAGGCGCGGCGCGCCAAGATCGCAAAGCGGGGCCAGATCGGGACTCGCCTTGCAGAGACGTTTCAGGTAGTTGGCAGAGACATATTTCTTGCACTTTCGAATACCAGCTGAAACTTCTGTGATAGGGCCTTTCATTTTTGCGGAATGCCTCTTGTTGAGTACTTTGCTCAATTACACGCGTTTCTTTTGGGTTTCGGCGCCCAGGCTCTGTCCGGAACTTGTCTTCTGTGTTCGAGCTCTGGTGATGGTTCAACAGCTGTCCAATCGATTTAAGTGCAAGTCTACATATCCTGGTTAACTGCAAATAGAACCTGGCGGCACACACTCCATTTTCATCAGAATGAACCTCAGCTAATGCTGCGCACGCTGCTATACCTGAATTTGTTTCTTCGGCGATTAAGGAGCTAATTTCCGGGCTAATTTCCTCAAGTCAGGTTTTTCAGCCGGCATGTTCGACGATGGGCAGCTGAGTTGTTGAAAGCAATGCAGCGCAGCATCCGCCCTCGCCGATTTACCCAGCGTCAGCTAGCGGGAAAGAATTCCACTCAGTTTTCTTCATTGTTTGCAAGTTCCAGGGCGCGAGAATGACAATCAAGGATGGAAGGGATTACCTTTTTCCTGGGGGGGGATGTGGGAGAAGCCTCAAAGTGGAGAGAGCAAACTGTATTTCGTCTGCAGGGAGCAACCCGAGTACCGACAACTGAAGCAAGACCAAGCACGTTGCGGAGATAGATCAAATCAAAGTAAAGAGCAACGTAGGAAAGACGGGATGTAAGAAAGTCGAGGAAGTCTGACGCCCCTACTCTTCTGTGTGCAGCCCGTAACCGACGGCCTCGGCAAGACGAGGCGCATGATCGAGGGGATCATCCCAAAGCCGCGCCCCAAGACGGACGGCAAGGAGCAGGCTGCGGCTGACGTCAGCAAGATGGACAAGCGGCAGGAGGCGAAGCGCCAGCGGGAACTAGAGCGGGCGCGCGCGGCGGAGAAGATGCGCGCCAAGAAGGAGGAGAAGGCGCGCGCACACAACGACCGGAAGGCGTCGTTCGAGAAGTCGCTGGACGAGAGGTTCGACGGGGTGCTGGCGTTCCTGGACCAGAAAGTGTTCAACCCAATGGAGGACTTTTTCACGGGGCGCAGGTGGGATGTTAAGCGTTTCGTAAGAGATTCTTGAAGGTTTTTGGCTGCCTGGGCTGTGATACTTGACCTTGATACAGAGGCGGGATTGGGTTAAGAATTAGCACTAGGGGAGAAAGTTCATGGGGCGGAGGTGGGATTTCGGGTTCCAAGAGTTCAACGTTCAAGTCAAGATGCTTCGTCTTACACATGAACGAGAACGGGTAAGATTCAGGTAGAAGGAGTTGTTCCAAGGGGCGCACTTGACTTTGAGGATCTTCATTTCAAGATGCTTCTTTGCACACATGGACGGAGAACGGGTAGTATTCTCAGAGAAGACAGTATTCCGAGGAGCGCAAATGTGTTGTGGTGAAGTTACTTTGCGCAGGTTTTCCTATATCTACTCCTTAGACAAAAATGGTGGACGAGTACGGTACAACCTGTGCTTTCAGCGCTCCATCGATGCTCACGGGTTGCTCTTTGTGCAGTCGGCATATCTTAGCGGTCGCTTCAATCCGATCGACCGCAGATGCTTGTGAAGAGTACAGATTCCCACAAAGTTCAGAGCTTCTGAACTTCGAAAGCTTTCCCTAATGCATTAATAATTTCGTAATGCTTTGCAGAAAGCTCCCGCCGAGCCCGGAGCTCACGGCATCCGAGAACGCACGCATTGCACGGGAAGCTGAGCGTGCACGCAAGGCCAGCGCCAAGCAGGCGGCGAAGCTGCCCGGTGTTGCGGCAGCGGCGCAGCGCAAGATCGAAAGGGCGGAAGCGAGGAAGAGGCGAGCGGAAGAGGAGTTTGAGGCGTGGAAGAGGGAGTTCCTTGCGAAGCCCGAGAACAGGGAGTCGGCCGCAGCGGTACGTCCTCTCCGCTTCTCTTTTTCAACGCTTTTCCTCATTATCCGGACGGAGCAGGTCCAGGACAACGTGGTGCTGGTTCGGTCGCTTCATACTTTCGTTACTGCACCTCGCATTCATCGTTTCGTCTTGATTTAGTTCGGATGTTCTTTAGCTTCGACCGTCAAGCTTCCCACGGGGATAGGCTGCGGGCATCGGTCGTCGTAGGTGCCTTAATTTGCGCTCATACCCCGTCAATCGCCCACCATGTTCTCATGCGAACGGCTTTCTGCTAGCTATCCATCTCATCTGCAAAGCTGAGCCAGACGGTCAGCGTTATGTACCTTATGCACTACGGTCACAAACAATTGAAGTTCAGCAGAAGTGTCCATCCCCAAGGCACTTAATGTCCATCGGTCACAATCTGTAGCAAAATTCACAATTTCAGTTTCACAGTTGTGTCCCCAGCCTCTGTTTTGCTGCACGACGAGTACCGCTGCAAGAAGCTAAGGACGTACAAAACTGGCCGCTTTAGATAGTTCCAAGCATGGTTCCCAAACACCGCTACACATGCGAGGCTCGTGGTTACATGTTCATTCATCGTTGCCCTTGCTTCATCTCCTCTACCGGCCACCAGATACCGTGATCGAGGACAACGCCTCGATTTCTGGCTCTAGAAAACTGCCTTGCGAACGTCAAGTGTTTCTCCCAAAACAAAAGCTGCTTCGCAGAGAATGTTCCGATACACCAGAATGGCACATCTCGCCTTTACCAACGTCTGAACGCAAGTTGACGCTTTGATTCCGCAGGAGTCCGTAATCGAGGGCAGAAGGCAGATCGTTGCTCTGGAGGAAAATTGGTTTGCGTCCGTGAAGCGGAGGGCGGAGCACGCGGTGCAGCGCGCGCAGGTCGCGGAGCAACTAGAGCTGGACGAGCAGCTCGTTCTGGAAGCGGAAACGGTGCGGGAGCAACTAGAGCGGGAGGATCTGACCGTCCCGGAGCATGTCGACGTCAGGTGGGCAGGGGTAGAAAGCTCTTCTTGGTTGCCGGGTGTTCTTTTCACAAGAACAAATGAATTGCAAGACGCAGGGGCTTGGCGTTTCACGTTTTTGCTGAGTTCGACGAAACATACCAGGGCGGGGTTTTGGCCTTATGCCGTTTCCCGTGCACACATTTCCCGCACATCTTTCGCACATGTCCCGCACATCCTGATGGAACCCCGGGGCCAGCATGGGGCAGTGTCTTTGACGAGGAGCCGTCCTTCTCTTCCTTTTCTCAACCTTCACTTCGATTTCGCCTCTCATCTTCGACTGGCTCTTGTCGCCTCTGTCGCCGCACTAAATATGTATATTGAACCAGAACTTGCGACAAATAATCTGTACACACAGCTTGCCTTTTGCCTGAAGGGCACGGTCTGGCTCGACATTTTCTGGCCCGTCTTCCAGAAAAAAGTCGCTCTTTCTTTCCCCTCGTAAACTCGCGCCTCGTGCTCTACTGACCCTTGCCAGTCCATCGCCCCAGTCGCACTCATTGATATAGCTGAATCCAACCTCGTATTCACCGAACAAAATGCATTTGTCGCCGTTTACAGGCGGCTTTTGCTGGAGGCACTGGCCGATCCAACGTTTTGTAGCCCATCTTTGGAAGGAAGCCACCTACTCGTTTCCTACCCATCGCAAACTATGCATCTGATGCTCAGCAAAGTTGATTTGCTAAACCAACTTTGCAAATCAAGCAGATCCTATCCTCTTGTTGACCTCTGCACAGACTATCGGCTCAGTCGTACTAAAGCACTCCTTGCCTTACTTGGTTCGTACATTTTGTCGTCTTCCCCAGGCGGTTTTCGCTGGAGGGCACCGTCCGACCCGACGTTCTGGAGGCCGTCTTTGACAAGGAGCCGCTATTTTCTTTCTCTTGCAGCACCGCTTCGAGTCTGCACCTTATCCCCTCCTGACCAAACTACTTTCTTACCCGATTTACTTGTCGCATTTTGCAGGCGGTTTTTGCTGGAGGGCACCGTCCGGCCCGACGTTTTGGAGGCCATCTTCGACAAGGAGCCGCTCTTCTCGCGCGCCACGCCCGGCGACCTGCTGCTCGACGAGGCGGAGCGGGAGTACGACGAGTCCGTGCGCAACAAAATCCGGGAGCAGGTGGGCAACACGCTTGCGTTGCTTAACACCTTTTTTCTTTTTGGAGGACTGGTCATCAAGAGAAATATTGTGCATTTGCGAACTTGCTTTCTGGGGCCCAGGTGACCGACAGCACTGAGCGTTTCGTGCTTGGCTTGGGCTTTCGATTTGGCGTTGGCAAAACTTCGATTTTGTCATCAGGCGGGTAAGGTGGGAGGATAAGAGACCTGGTGTTATGGAGGAGTTCCAACCCGTCATTGGGACAGATAACTAGGGGAATGAAGAACTGGTCATATCATCAGACCAGGTGGGAACAATAACAACCGAGTTGGAGCGTCTTTGGCGGTAACAAGATCGCTGATCGTTGACAGAGACACAGTCACAACATTGACAATTGAAGGAGATTACAGGTCAAGCGCTGGCCGCCCTGAGGCGGCAAGGACAACGCAAAGGCCACGTGTTCAGATAACTTGGCGCAGCATTAGTTTTCCGCTATGTCCTCGTAGAAGCAAACCAACTAGGGAGTCATGTCTGCCGAGAAGGCTCGATTCTGGCGCAGAAAGGGTGAAAGCTCCTATGCAACTTGGGGAGACCTTACAATCGGAACCTTCATCACACACTTTTGTCCTATTCAAAAGGCTTTGAGTACTCTGAATACGTTTTACTTCCTCGAAAGCCATCGACTAACTAGGCGTGGGCACTGATTGTTTCGCAGGTCGAGGAAGTCGAGAAAGAGCGCGAGACGGAGATGCTTGCTGCTGAGGCGCCCATCAGGCAGACCAAGGAGCAGATGGCCAAGGACCTGGACAGCGCCCGGCGGGCCTTCCGAATCGAGTCCAAGCGGCCAACCCTGGAAACGAGCTCCAATGACGTGAGTACTACGCTTTTTGACGTTGCGTTCGACATGGAGATGATTGTTGGACCTGTTACTAAGAAGGTTATTGACGTAATATTTTCTTGAACTAATCTTTCAATGATAACGGGCGAAGACTCTCGTCAGGAGGTTTAGCAATACGCCTTTAAGTGAAAAGGCCAACCCTTCACCTCCTACTTATCACCGTGACTGCTTTTTATCGCTGCGACTGTCAGAGATTGGCGGCTTGCGGCGCAAGGGAAGTCTCTATTCAGCCGCTGCAGTCTGCAAGTTATGCATGTGGTAACTGCGTGGGCGGACTTGAAGTGATTGACAGATTTTGTCGCGCTGGGACAAAATCTGTCCCAGCGTGGGAAGCTGGGACAAGCTTGGGTTCGATTGTATTCCGCATTTTGTTTTGCCAGTGAGTCAGGAGAATTTGTGATGCCTGCGTTATTTCGGCAGAGCTGACAGCGAAATTAAGGCGTACACAAGGCAAGGACTGTCTCGGGCCCCTTAAACCCGGTGTCACGATGTTGCTTTCGACGCCGGAGGTTTACGCTATTGAACAGCACTAAAAGTTCCGGAAACTTGTGTGCAGCTGAGTTCACCTATCATCTCCCCTTGGCAAGCACTGAAGCTGTGCACCCAAGCTAAAAGCATCCTCAGCTTAGGTCTGAAGGTTCAAATGCGGGCTGAAAAGCTTCATGGAGCCTCCAGATTGTTTACATAAGCAGCGGGCCGGGCATTTTCCCTCTATTTGTTGACTGGTTCTGCGTTCAATCAATCCCGTCGGACGCAACCTCGAATCGAAGATCGCGGTGTTTCAACACTAGGGAAACTGGCAACATGTTGACCCCGGGTGTTAAGGGGCCCGAGTGTGCCAAAGTCTGTTCCAAGAATGAGTAACCTGTTTTCATTGCTGGCTGCAGGACAACCAGCTGTGGAGGCAGCAGTGGAACAAATTAGGCCAGGATGACTGGGTGTCAAAAACCAGGACCTCTTTGCAGCTAGCATTCAACACTCAAGAGAACTCTCAATCTCAGGACAGCCCCCGACCCGTTGCATTTGCCACGCTCAACCCCACGTTGCTGAGCTTTGGCGGGCCTTCGTGGCAGTGGAAAAAGTAGTACAATAGTTGGAGGCTTACTCGCGGAAGTCAGGGCTAAGGTAAAGAGACGAGACGATGGCCGCAATTGCGGTTACTAGAGCTAGGGGTGAACGAGAGCGAGTTGATCAGTGGCAATCTTGCAAACAGACCGGACCTCGATCATGTGACGAGCCTGAGATTTGGTCGCAGCCTGCATGGCTGGCTTGTATCCATTGCACTGTATTTGCGAAGGACTTCAGAAGCGTTCTCTGCTCGGTAGTTAGTGGTCAGTTAATACAGCAATGCCATACAACGAGGTCATTCGCTCGTTGGCTTGTGAAATTGTCAACCTATCAAAGTCGGTCGCTAATGGAAAAATGAAGTGAGTCACAACCTGAATATCAATACGTGTGACCTTCAATCAAAGCTATCAACCTCGCACTCCGAGGCATGTTGCTAACAATGCCGGACGAGCTGAACCCCATTGATTACAGCAAAGCCATCTTTCCGAAGTTCAGCCCCTCAAAACCGTATAAGCCATTGTGTCGCGTCTAGCTGTACCAAATTGAAAGTTCGGGCCGGGTCTTATCGCTGAAGCACGAATCTTTATTGGATTGATGGGCTTGCGCGAGTCAATGCTATAATAGACCTCAGCATGTTTTGCAGCATGCGAACATTGTTGCACTTCGTAGATAGTGCAATTATATATTCAATCGCAATTTGAAAGTTATATACTGGCAGCATATGCCATGCCAGCTAGATTGTCATTACGAGTCAACATGAATCGCGGATCGATTAATTGCAATGATGCCGCCGAAGGGCTTCAATGCTTCCGACTAGCTAGGATAGCATGAACAGACGCGCGTGCCAGTATACAAGTTTGATAACGATGTGCATGATGATCCATATACTCGATAGTTCACATGGCATTTGCACGACCAGATTAAATCTGCCCATGCTAAGTTCCCCCTCGGTAGTTGCACATACACCAACCTTTCTTGCAGCTAGGATCAGTGTTTATATGCAATTTTTCGAGTTTTACAGCGCAAAGCTTGCTGCGCATATGTTCAAAAACATGCGGCAATCAATAACATGGGAACGCTAGGCCGCGCCCTCGATTCGATCAGGCTTGTGCACGCTCGCATGAATATACACGTAGCGCCGCACCGGTTCAACCGGAAAATGCGCGTCACAAAAAGTACTCGATTGCAATTGGCTGCATGGTCATTGGCCAACCGGCCGGAGCTCGTTGTATCTTTGAGGTCTAGATCTATCGGGACAGTGCACGAAAGTAGTACTGATGTTTTTGATTATGTAGGAGCATGCGCAAAACTCAGTGTTGCCAGATCGAGGAACTTGTTTTTGCCTGACTAAATCTCCGGTTGTATTGATCGGACCAGACTGTCCGCGCAGAGACTTCAAGATACATGACGCACTAGAAATGCACTAGGCTCTAGCGCCACCTCAATCGTATATCACGCTTTCAGATTCTGCTGCACGTTGAAGCTGCGCACGGGAATACACATTTCGAGGTATGGTACTGGTATAAGGTGCATGGCTGCTTGGTAAGTACGTCGAAAGCTTTATAGACGGTTTGCATGAAAATCTTGTTTGTTGGATCGTCGAAATTACGGTCATCCTGATGCTCTCGGTCCATTCTCTATATGCTGTTCGTGAAACCCTTACCAACGAGCAATAACAGGGCGATGGGTCCTGAAGTGTGAGTCCGCTACTTCATCTTCTAATCTACCAGTGCCCAAAGGCCCGGACTTTGCAGACCGGTAAACTGGGTCGTCTTTACTATCAGAACTCGAGGCCAACGATCGCCAATTTGGCAAACTGCTCGAAGTCGAGCACACCGAGCTTCTTGAGGCGCTCCCACTTCTCCGGAACCTCCGGATCGAGGCACACGTAGTGCACTTCGGATGCCGTGCATTTGAGCGCCTCCACGGCTTTCTTCTTCAGCTCGTCAAAGTAGTCGTCGGGGCAAGGTCTGTCCGCGCGGCCGAACTTGTCGTCCACACGGTTGAACGCAACAATCAGGTGCGACGTCTCCAGACTCTTCTTCATCATGTTGTTGTACATCTCGACGTGCTCTGTCTTGATGTCATTCTGCAGGCAGATTGGAAACCAGATGACCCCCGTTTACTACATTGGTTCAAAAGCTACAATTCACACAAGGTTGACGACGTCTCGGCGGCCGCACCTGACTAGGCCCTTGGATCTGTTGGGTCAGGGCAGTCTCGATCATTGCCAGCTCAGTTTGCAGCTTTTTATAGGAACATTGCTTTAGAGAGTTTCTATGTTGATCTTGATGGATGGTCTAGTGGCAGCCTGAACGTTAAGATGATTGGTAGCGTGGACCTAGGGTGCTAACAGAATCCAGAGCCGCAAACTCCATTTTGAGAAGCGGAAAGTCAACCCAGGGTCAAACCAGCGTTCAAATCGAAAAGATTGGAAACGGCTTCCTAAATCTGGTGCTTCCAGTGGGTTGGTTTGATTGCGAGATAGTGCTAGATGGCAGGTCTGCGATGGGCAGCGAGAGGCAATGTGATTGGAAATATGCTCGGAGTAGCATCCAGATATACCGAGATGACCAAGACAAGCGGACGAATCTGAGGGTGCATGTTTCTGTAAGCTTCAAAACACCTCCGACGGACAGAACACGGCGCGCGAGGTTTGGGTCGCTTACGTTGAAGTGCAGCAGAAGAATCGCGGAGCTGGGCAGAGAGGTGAATTGCTGCCACGAGTCGGCGTAATCGCCTAGGCCGTTTCCTCCAGGGAAGTCCACAAGCCACAAGCTCTCCGTGATCTCGTACGGAAAGACCACCCTAGTGTGGAGATGATCACCAACTGCCGGGGTAGTTTTTGACTTGACGCCCTTGGCGAGCATCACCTTCTGCAATCGAATTAAGAGAGTCGAGTGAGGACTGCTCTCAGTTTCCAGGGTTCCCCACTGCAGTGTTACGACAGAAATGCGTGCCCACATTTGGAGTGAATCGAAGCGGATGAAAAGAAGGTCGGCTTGATTACTCGCAATGGTCAAGAGCGGTGCACTTTTTTTCTCCATTTGACGTCTCACAACAACTCTTTTAATCTTTCAAGCAGACACAATCACAAGGCCATGAACCATGACTCTACGTCGGCGTCAGAGCTCCCGTTCTATGACTGCCGTTGCAAGTAGTCCCGTTGCAAGTAGTCCCGTACCTTGATGAACGTGGACTTTCCAGCATCTTCAGCTCCCACGATACCTACGAAGCGGGTCGATTTGATCGGCTTGTACAGCTTCGTGGCCGCCACAATCATCTTGATGCGCCTCAGCAGGTTGCGACGAGTCTCCTCCGTCGAGCCCAGCAGCAGTTTGTACTTGAACGTGGGCAGTGCCCCGTTGGGCTTATCAACCAGCCGGGCAAAATCCGTGGACTTGACGACTGCGAAGAGGAACGACAAACTTCAGAAGGATTCCCAGCGCCTCCGCCGGAGGCGTCAAGACGGAAATCATATCGTAGTCACCACGTGTGAGTTTCCTGTTGAATACGCTCTCGAACGGGAATAGTAGATACATCGTCTCTATTCGGCTTTGTGAAGCAGGGCTTGCATGAGGCGGGCCGTTCCAAGAAGTCGCACACTATGCACAGTTGCTGTTTTCCAGGGCGCTCACTGCACAGGACAAGCTACCTGCTCTTGGTGCAGAGACGTTGGCTGAGTGCAGGAACAAATGGTGCCCAACATCGTTGGATAACTTCTACGAAGTTCTTTCAATGCTGCCCAGGTTACTGCCTTTGCCTAGCAAAACTTCGTGACGGGCCGGCTACAAGAAGCTGCTGCTTCGGCCAGCCGGCAGCCCTCGAAACAGTGCTGCGCGCGCTTACCGAGTTTGCCCAGTTCCTGTTCCAGCGACAGCAGCTGCGCATCCTCGTCTTTGGGGAGCTCTTCGTCGGGCTTGTATTCTGGCGTCCAGAGGCGCGCCTCGTTGACCGCGAGCTTCAGCACGTCCACGTACGAATCAATCAGAAACTCCGACTTGCCAAGCGCAACACCCGTTACAGTAAGTCCGACGCCGGCAACGGTCGCGGCAGCGCCCCCTCCAGCAACTCCAGCTGCGCTTCCGGCCAGAGCAAGAGAAGTCGCATAGCCGAGGTAGAACAAGCCCGCCCCTGCGGTTGCTACTACGGCCCCCCCGGCAAGGGCGACCAGCCCAATCGCAGCGATGCCCACTCCGCCAATCTCAAGCGCCCTTGGATCGTACTGGATGCTAAACCTGCGGCGGGATATAATCCGGTTGAGCCGCAAGGTGCAGCCCGACATTGGTTTGATGAAAATCAAGTGCTTCTATGTTAAAGCTGAGATTATCGCGTCGAACGGTCATCACCTTGACGTATCCTTTTGCGGAGGCAATTAAACGAGGACCTCTGAGACGGCAAGGCACAATTGACATGGCGCCACAGAACGGGCACCTCAGTTCTCTCGTATTTCTGAATTGTCAGGTCCGTCAGCGTTCGGGTTGGATTATGGCTGTGGTAACATGACCAGGAGCTAAGATAAATGAGGCTCTGAACCCGCGGGACAAGGAAGGATTCAATCGTGGTTCCAATCGGACGAGTCTTCGAGCAGCAGGATCCGAAGAAACACAAGTAACCTAATGGTCAGAAATTGGCAAGCACGCGCGCAAATCGTTCATCTCGGACAGACCTACCCGCCAGACAGGAACGTGATCGCCTTTTGAACCATTTTGTTGACGTTCCGGATCTCGGTGCGGTTCGCGTCAGGACCTTGGCGAGAGCTGGAGATGACCTGGATTGACTTCGTGAAGCTGCTGCCCTTCGAAGCTGGTATGCCTGCAGCGAAACATGCGTGGTTTACTGGCTTCGGGGCAAAGAAAAGGCTCAAGGCTGAGTGGGCCACGTTTAGGCCGCCACTATTAAACCTTGAACTGGAAATGACCAAACGGAGTTCGAAACGCCGTTTTGGGCCTATCCTCCTCAGAAATCAGAATCTGATGATAGCCCGATGTCAAATCCAACGACGTGAAGTAT
>DF237723.1:0-33768 GCA_000708835.1 Klebsormidium nitens | reverse complement strand
CACATCAATAGCATACAGCTCCACATACAACGTGGATTATGCGGCTAATCGTATAGCTCTCTCTTGTCCACTACCTTTGACAAGACCAGCCACGCAAGCTGTGCAGAGCACAGATAAGCTTGGCTGCATCGAACGGCGAAGCCGAACACAACTTATCCTGAACGGTGACATCGGCTCACTGAAGCCGATCCATCCGGGATATTACGCCGTCTTGCAGACAGCCACGCAGTGCGTCGTTAAGACGTAACCACCGCCGTTTCGCTAACTCGCGGTCAACGAAATCCTGTCGAGAACGAGGTTAGGCTTAACCAATCGTAATCGTTACAGTTACTCTCAACTTGAATAGCTGGGCCAACCCTTATTGGTGGTTTCTGCTAGTTTGCAGGCCAAAGCGTTGGGCATACGGGTTGGAGTGGGTTCGTCCGGGACGCTCGAAAAGATCTGGCACAATCTTCGAGCAGTGGGCCTGGCTGACGCCTTTGAGGTTGACCACGTTGTCAGCGCCACCGAAGTGCGGGCGGGCAAGCCCGCTCCAGACGTCTACCGTAAGCCTTTTAGTGCTGTTGTTCCAATTGCGTGTCTTGCGTACTCGACTCTTTACATTTAGCTGTGGCTTAGCTTTTACTTCTTGACCGTGAGGTTTTGAAACACATTTTCTTTTCAGTGCTGCTCCAAGATTGCCTGGCTTTGTCTCAATGGTAATTCTTTCTCATCCCATCATGTGTTGCGGTGCAGTGGAAGTGATGAAACGTCTAGGATGCAGTAATCCAGCTGAAGCAGTCATCATAGAAGATGCAGTGCTTGGGTTGAGAGCTGCAAAAGCTGCAGGCGCGTTAGCTATTGGGGTCACGAACACACTTCCAAGGTCGTCGTTGGAACCCGAAGCTGACCTCGTACTCTCCTCTCTTTCACAAATCGACCTAGAACAACTTCCTCGGATACTTATTTCGAACTGAGCTACATGGCATGCTTGCGTGTTGTAAGGGTCATTAATATGAGGTGCACGCTGATGCAGGGTATTCTACATTGGAAATAGGCGTAGAAGCACGTGGCTTCTAGATTCTCAAATTGAATAGCCTTTCAGCTTGAATGTCAGGCACCTTAACGTTATTCAATCACTCCATGGTCATGGTCAACAGCGCGATCGACGGATGCACATGCATGCTGGCACCGTCGCCCTCATCATTCCAAATACAGTCACCATGCGACAATTTGTGCCAGTGGCAGTATATTCCCAATTATTTTTCTTTTTGGGTCAAGATCGTATACCGGTACTCAATTGACTGCAATATAAATTGCGTCCCCGGATTAATGTATGCAGTGCATATATATAATTGGGGGCCCCGGACTGCGCATGCAGGAATTGACAGTGACTAGCTGCAAATCCACATGCAACTAGATATGTATATGCTTGGCGCCGATCACGCCCATTTCGATTCGGCTTTTACCGTACTGCGCTATGCGCCACTTGCACTGCAGGAAGACTTCGAATAGGTCATCGTGTCTGGTCGGTGACCTTTTCGGTGAGCGCCTGAAAGCTTTCATGGGCGGAGCTCCGGGGCAGTACCTACGACATGCACCAAATTGCGATACTAGTAATTCCAGATGATCCGATGATGTGCAATGATGACCATCCAGAATATTTCTCAGTTCATCAGCGCTCGCGAGTTCTCTTGCAGGCGAGTGTGTGCAGTGCTTGTCAACATCTTCTCAGAATCATACATCCTGGGTTGCATCGAATAGCTCACTAAGCAGGTCGAAAGCAGAGCATTTTAATCGTGCTAAAACCTCCACAACGGAGTTCACGTCTCTTCTGAGGCGCATCTTGACCGCACGTAAACGAAGCACCAAACGTCATATATCCCAGACAAGCTAAGACGCACAAGACATTGATAGTGGCGACCTATTTGCTTTATGCATTGCTCTAGCATCAATATCCGGTACCAGGGGGGCCTCCAGGGGGTGGGCCATTCGGCCGTGGGCCTGGCGGGCCCCCTTGAGGCGGGCCGCCGTACGGAGGCCGAGCACCCGGAGGCGGGGGCCCCCGGTAACCAGGGGGAGGAGGCCCGGGCGGCCCACCGAAGCCCGGTCTTGGTGGAGGTGGCCCTGGAGGACCGGCTGGCATGTAGCCTGCATATGACAAGACGTTTAGGGAAGGCACGTCTGAGTTACATCTTAATTACGGCTGGCTGCCCGCTTAGGTAGAAGCAATCTAGTCTCCAAGGACGCTGCAAGGCTCCGCCAATTGTCCACTTTCGCTCAGCGGTCGTTAATGCCATAGCTGCAGTTTGGATTGGACTGCTCGCAATGTTGGAAATCAGAAGCACGGCCAGAGATATGGGAGAGTGAAATGGTTTACGGGAAAACTCCAGGGAAAGCCGGGAACTTCAAGCCGCATCCAATGCAAACATCTCACGACTACTCCCGTGAACTTCAGAAAGCGTTCAAAGCCCTCTGCCGGACAGCCTCGCCAGAATGTGCCCCTGAACCCCCTTTCCTATTCCCAGCGCCATTTGCTTCCTATGCACTTCCCAATAAGTAGATAAATGCACAACTGAACGTGACCGCTGCGAAGTGAGAAAGATAATCTAGCAACCGGAAGTCGGGACCACCTTCCGACAGGGCCCGGGAAACTCAATCTCAATCGCAGTTAGATGCGCAGTCACCAACAAGACCTCCTCGGTTGGATCTATGAAGCGAAGGCACTCCCACAAGGCGGTGATTCCAAGATGTGAGATCTGCTGCCGCAGAAACGAGTCCAAAAAAATGGCACCCGGTTCTGTTAATGATCAAAAGTGTAGGTCACCCAACTAACCAGCGCTCACGATGATGACGGGCGAGTCTTCCCAAAAACGGGTGCCGATGCTATGACAACAAAAACTTCTCGCAGGATACTCAGATCATTTCCCTGACTCCTTTGAAAGCGTACCTGGCTGACCACCCCCAGGTGGACCCCTCGGCGGCGGCCCCGGCGGCCCAGGCATTCCCCTTGGTCCCGGCGGCCCGTACCCCGGACCTCCCGGCCGAGGGCCGTAGTGAGGTCCACCCATGTAAGGCCCCTGCCCGGGGGGAACCCCCGGGGGCCCAGGAGGGCGCGGCGGCCCGCCAGCGGGGGCGCCTCCCCGCTGGGCGGCGAAACTGGTGTTGTAGGCCAGGTCGTTGGGGTCGAAGAGGGGGTTCGGAGCGTTAAACTGCTGCTCGAGGCCGGCCTGCGCGCCGGCGACCTGCTGGGGGAGGGTGGGGTTGGTGAAGTCGCGGCTGCGGTCGTTGTTTGCCTGCGGGAAAAAAGGAAAGGGGCGCTCAGGTTGGATGGAAAAGGAGCGAGAAAACCGCAAAGCGCGGGCCCGGCTCATTGCGAGGCAGTCCAACTCCTGGGTCCCACTGTGAAAGTCTTCCTTCAAAAGTTGAAGCCCCGTCTTTCCCATGCTCCGTTCTTCTCTACTCTCCTCGCCAATCTCGAGGGCTTTCAGAAGATCGAATCTCTGCTCCAAGTTACAATCTGATCCACAGGCGATAACCCTAACAATCTTCAAGAAAACCTGCTCAAGCCTCACTTTCAGACGAACACAGGACAAGCATCGGTTGCAGGGCTTTTCCGGTCTGGAGAGCCGTCTGTGGCTCACCTTGATGTTGAGGTCCGTATGCCGAGAGAAGTTGAGCCGAATCACGCAGTAGCCCCCATCGTAGATCGCGTGCCCTTCTAGATGCTCTTTGGCAGCCGCCGCCGTTGCCACATCTGAGGGCAAGCAGAAATAGTCAGTCAGCTTTTGCTTCTTCGACAGCTTTGGTGACAAAAACTCTGAAGAATCTCCTTCCGCGATCTTTTTTGATTGGTGCCCCAGCGCAACCAAACCCGTACATGACACCAACCGTCCGCCGCGGACTTTACTGGGGCAAATAAATCGGTTTTCCCCCGTATTTTCCGCGATAAAGACAGAAATTCACCAGAAAACCTCATGGAAAAGAGCAGGGAGCAGGAGAGGCCCCTCGACGTGCAGCTTGCTTGTAGTCGAGAAGCGCAGATCGTACATTGACTGATTTCACCAAGTTGCGTACTTCGAAATCCTCTCGAACGAGGGTTCCTGCTGAAGGCAACATAGCAGACTCTCAGAGATCAGAAACCCTGTATGCCAAAGTCCTGCTGGGATCGTCACGATGCTGCTCTCACCTGGGTACTGGACCAAGGCTTGAAAGCCGGCCTGTTTCTCGAAGATGGCAATCTTCTGCACAAAACCAAACGCCGAGAAAACCTGCACACGGCAAAACATCTCGGATCAGAAGCATTTTCTGCAGGCAAGTCTGTCAACAAGATAGACTGATCCAAAATCTCGCAGAGGTCGCAGAATCTATGCAGAACCCACGCATGTGACATACAGCATTGATGTGTGAGCCCTGCAGCGCCTCAGAACAGGGGCGCGACAAGCCTTGTTGCCATGAAAACCTCTGTTCCACATACCGTATGAAGCACGTCTAAGGTGACCTCGTACTGCATGTTCTCAATCGACGCCAATAAAACGTTGCTCTCCGGCTCCTTTTTCTGTGACCCCAGGCTTGGATCATTAGCTGAAGCCGCAACCGGAAGGTACGGGTTTGTGTAGTCTCTGCAGCGAAACAAAACGTTTGTTTGTAGGGGCTGCAGCAAACAACGGTGTCTCTAATGAAAGGCACTCCAAAGCGGGTGTGGCAAACTTAGCAGATTCAGAAACCAGCACTTGGGAGCGGGTCAACATGACAAGACGGACACAGCTGCGGGTTCAAAGCATATTTGCAGATTGGTTCACTGACAACCTCTGGCAGAACCGAGTTGGTTGCTCTTCAATTTGCTTGTGTGGAAAAGAATAACACCCCTGTCTTAGCGACCTTAGTACCACTCACCTGCTTCGATGACTCTGAAATTTGACGCTAAGATCTTGGTGAGCAGAAAAGGTGATGCGAAACGTACAGGGAGGCACGTCGTCTGACAGGAGGTATCTGCAAAGAGAACTAATCCTGTCAGGCTTAAAATTCAATCCCAGCTGCTATAAAAGAGCGTTCGCTCCTGGTAGTTGCGGCGCCGGAGGTCATCTAAAACCGCTAAGTCACAGAGAGGGCAACAGGGTGTAGCGACCAACAGGCCAGAACTCCCTCAGACACCAGTCTAGCAACACGACACATCAACAGAAACAGTATTTGCATATACAGTTCGCTGATTGCACACAAGACGATAACACGACAGTGTGTCATACACAAACTGCATTAGCCTTCTTTAAAGCCACTCACCGGGGTATACTCCTGCCTTCCAGTGCATTCTTTGCCTGCTCTGCTGTTTTGTGGTCCCCAAACTGGACCAAAGCCTGCACCAGAAGAGAGGAAAGGGCTCAAATTGTGGGCAATCCATGATGCTAGCACGTCCTCTGCTGCACTCCTACAATTGGTCGCAAGCAAGATCAGAACAAGCACGACGCATCAATGCAACATCTGCTGGCGCTCATTGCTCTCACTCACCTGAAAACCTGCCTGCTTTTCAAACGTTGCAATCTTGTGGACAAAGCCAAACGCTGAGAACACCTGTCAAGCAAGGGCACACCAGTTAGAGCCCGACATGCATGGCAAATCCCTGAGAGCTCCAAATTAAAGTAGGACAAAGTTCACAACCATTTGAGCTTTGAAAGACAGCATTTTCGCTAGAGCTTGCCCTGTGAATACCAAAGCAAAGTCTAGCTGCCAACATAACTGATTATGCAAACAAGAAGATCCTGCCAGCAGGGCCTCAAAGAAACATCTGGAACAAAGACTGTTCTCTGAGAGAAGTGAAGTCAAATTGGACAGCAAAGGACATGGGTGTGATCCTGCTGCGATCCAACGATAACAAAGATCTCGCAGCCAAAGATACAAACAATCCAGACAGGCATACAGGCAACATCAATTTGCGAGCATGAAGCTAGCTGCTCTGCAACCAAGAACCGAACCAACGTATTTTAGGGTTACACAATCCAACGGGGAGGAGGGGGGAGGGGGAGGTGAGCAGGGTAAGGGGTTTATGGGACACACTGTTATTTCTCCGACAAGTGGAGCCTCGTTGGATCAGGGCAGGTGCCTTGCCATCCCTGCCCACCCTTTTGAACTAGACACGCAGACAAGACGAAAGGTCGGCGTGAGCACATGCTGCTTGCATACTTTCCAGGTAAAAAGGCACGCACCCTGCCAGCGTGCTCGGACAAGCAAGGAAGTTCTGCAGCACAAGCTCTTATGAGCGCATGACTGGATAAGAACTTGTGTAAGACAACCACAACCGACTCACCAGATGGAGCACATCAATGCTGACTTGGCCGCTTTCCACACCTTCTATCGACACGAGGAGAACGTTGCTGGGGGCATCCCCTGTGTTCCTGGTCGCGACAATTTCCTGCCGTGTCGAGTACTGGAGGTAGACGGCCTTACCCCTGACTTGCGCTGGCTCTGACGAGGAGAGGAAATAGCCTACCATCTGCACAGCTTGCTGCAAGCTCTCCTGCAAGCAAACATTGAAGACTCGATCAATGAACAACAATCCAGAAAACGTCACAAGAATGTCTACACAATTGGGTAATGGTGGATTGTTCCAGATGCAATGCGCAAATGGAATGCAAATCCAGATGCAATGTGCAAATGGAATTCAATCGAACTCTGCAATAAGCACGAACTCACACAGGAAAGGCATAAGTTCACTGAACTCCACAAATTGTTTCGGCTTTCGACATACTTGTGCTCACCATCTCAACAAAAGCCTGATTATGATTGGCTCCAACATTCAGCTTCGTGTTGACCACTTTCCCAAAGGGTTTGCACATCTCGATCAGTTCTTCCTCCGTCGTCCCCCAAGGCAGGTTCCGCACATGCACCACCTTCGACGGTGGCTGCGAGTACCTAAAGTTTGGGTTTCCATCCGTGTCCCGCGTCATGTTGCCTCCAGCTTTTCCAAGTTCAGCGGCAGAAGCTTTTTATCCTGATGATTCTGATTGCCTTTCGATAGGCGCAAAGAAGAATTAACGTTGAACGTTAAAGCCCTCTCTCAGTCACTTTCGGCCTACAGAGTCCCTGAGGCTAGGTAACGTTCTCTGCTAACAGAGTCCAACAATTTTCTAGTTGCCGCCCTCGCTTGAAGTTGAATCACCAATCAAGAATTGAAAAGACGCCATTGAATCTGAAACCCTTTTTTGCTCGCTCTTCAAACGAACGTCCTCTTCAAACCCCTTGACACTCTTGCGGTTGTTTTCATGCTCACCCTCTGCAACGCTGGACTCTATCCACCCGCGGCGCTACGTGACTCTCCAAAGAAAGTGCAAATCTAGTGTCAATCAAAAGTGAAGCTTGTGGTGGGAGGGCAGCAGACCTGAGACCTTCATGATTCCTAGTCTGTACAAGTTCTGTATTGATACATACCCTTGGTGGCGGCATAGGGGAGGACTTTTAAGCTAGGGTTGGCTATGAAGCATGAGAATCTGGCCCATGCTTATAATCCCAATCTCTGAAGATTGGTTGTACCAGCAACCTGGAGGGTGTGAACGTGACATTGGGATACTTGCAGAGACTCCCGTGCATTGGACCAGCGGCCACGACTGCGGTGGCACATTGCCCCCTCTTTGTTCTTGTAACAAAGGACCCGCTCTGAGTTCAACTGTAGGCGTCTCGTTGCATTTCTGCGCTTGTCCCCACCCAGCGGTCCTAGGAGCCAGAGAAATGATTTTCTGGCACCGCCGCATGCTGTCTGCTCAATGAGACTGTTCACAACAATCCTACTAGGAGAGACGCGTGTGATGCGCTTTGCAAATGGATGCTGCCATGCCCAGAAGCAGCAAGGATGCTTCTACACCGGGGCCTCTAGAAGCGGCGCTCGGTAAGGGTATGCCTGGTGCATCCCCCCTGCACGAGAATGGCCACTCTGAAGGGGCTGCCGAGGGACCGGAAGGAAGTGCCTCAAAGGGAAATGCTTCCGTACCTCACAGCATTGTGCAGTCGCAGACGGGCACCGGACGAGCGTCGGGCGACCGAGAAGGTGTGGGGGCGATGGTCGTGCACTCGGTGAGTGGTGGCCTAGCGTTCGAGGCAGGAGTACGAGCATGTGTGGAATTGAGACTGGCAGAGAAGTCAGGAACTTGGATAGCTACTCCATCAAGGGTGCCCCTCCATTGGTCAAAGAGAGCAAACCTGGAAGTTCTCCAATCCACTCTTGCAGTGGCTGCTTGCAGCTGGTTACCCGAAATGGCCAATGCTTTTTCAGGCCTAATGTGACAAGAAAGTCATCACTTTGAAAGATGCATATGACAACCACCCGGTTCGCTACCGTCAAGGACGACACCTCTTCAGCTCTTCAAGTCCCCAGTTCCTTGAGACAGCAGTCATACCTGCCCCTCTCCTAATGCAGGAGCCGACGGGGTACGTCTTCATCCAAACGGTGGACGGAGACATCGAGAAGGTGGAGAAGGACGTCGCGTTGCTCTCGCCATACGTCCACCGCGAGGTGAACCGCCATGGGCGGGGCTACAGCCGCGACTCCCCGGTGGCGCTTCCCAAGCAAGTCAGCCCCGCGGTGCTTAAGCTTATCCTCGAGTACTGCCGCTTCCATCGCGTCTCGGGGCGCTCGGACAAGGTACGCTTATGAGAACTTTACTGGTCCGCTTGCTGTCAAGTGATTGCATTGATTGCTTTAAAAGCGTGCTAGCCTCCCAAGTGTTGTTTGTACCTGGAGCCTTCTTTGGGTCGCCTTTTCTTGCACTGATCTCTCATCCCTCTCTTGACACAAACGCCATTCTTTTCCTAGAGCAGCACTCCAACGGTTTATGAAAACGTCTTTTTGCGGCACTGATGCACAACAACTACTAATGGCTCGGCCAGCTGGACACTTGGTGCTATGAAGACAATATTGAACTCGTATCTCAATCGGCTACTCCAGAGCTTGGCTTTGATTAGTCATTCACTCCATGCTGTCCCCAGGAGCGCAAGATCTTTGACGAAAAGTTCATCCGGCTGGACACGCGCGTGCTGTGCGAGCTGACGTCAGCGGCAGACAGCCTGGACATGAAGCCGCTGGTGGACCTCACGAGCCGTGCGCTTGCGCGCATGATTGAGGGGAAGACGCCTGAGGAGATTCGCGAAACGTTCCACCTTCCGGACGACCTCACAGAAGTGCGCCGCGCTCCTCAGTTGCGATTTTCATTCCGACCGCAACACCTGTCATTGTTTTTGCAAGCCTTGCCACCTCTTTCGACGATCTGATCAGGTCATTGTGCCAAAGCTTACTGCACAGATGGGCACACCGTGACTGAAGAACGATGATCATGCGAGCGGTTTTCAGGAGAGAAAGGGTTTCCGAACAAAGTACCTAGCGGGCTATATGCCAGGTGTCAACTGTTAGATAACCTTCTTCTCGGGTCGTTATCACAGGAGGAGAAGCTTGAGCCTGTGAAGAACGCGACCGACGACCCCCGCATACGGCTGCTGAACCGGCTATATGCACGGAAGCGGAAGGAGCTGCAGGACAAGAAAATGACCAAGGTGAGCGGGAGCGACTTGGTGACTTGGCTTTTTGACTTCTTGTCTCAGTGGACGTAAAAACTATGGACCTCTTGACTTCCGGACTTCCTGACTGACTGTGACTAACAATCACTTTGACCTTGATGACTCCGTTGTCCCTCACCGACTTCACGATCCCGAACCCCTCAACTTGCCCGCTGGAAAGCAAACATAAACCAAGCAATTTTCCTTGTTGCAGCAAGAGATCCAGGACGCTGCTGGCAGCAAGAAGGACAACCGTTCGGTGGAGGCCCTGCTGCAGTTCATCGATGGCAGCGCGGGTGGGAAAAAGTCCAAGTCGAAAAAGAAGAAGAAGAAGGGCAAGAAGGAAGAAGCGGATGACCACGTTTCTGAAGATGTAAGCACTCGCAGCCGTCTAACGAAGTGGTCGTGCGGCAGTCCCTTCTGCTCTGGTGCCCGCCAAAACGCTGATCAATCGCCATTGGTTCTCGGAGCGTCGCGGGTGCCGCGACGCTCCCTTAAAGCGTGTCGTGCACAGGTGGAGTTATGTCCCCGTGACCCAGAGCTCAATTTGCGCCCGTGCTTAAATCCTTATTCTCATGCATCTATGGGAGAGTACCTCGGACCAAATATTGGTCGCAGTACTTCTGGCCACGATCAGTGGAGAATTGAGTACGACGCATGCTTGGACTGTGCAGGGGTCTGCTCGGGGTGCCGTCAGAGCCCCGTCCGAGGAAAATGACGATGCATCCGTTGAGGCCGAGGAGCTGGTGAGGTTCTTTCTCTGGAGTGATTTCTGCAACCATGCCGTCTTTGTCGCGGCCGCCCAACTGCTCGGAGTGCTTTTGTACCTGACACTGTCAACCACCAACGGACGTTCGACGTTCTCGTCGCTCCTCTTTGCTTGATTCTCAACATCTAGCTCCTCTAGCCCTGCTTTGCGTTCGCTAGCCGCTGCGGTGAAGTGATTCAGGGGGTCCATTTCGCCTGCCAGGTGTCCCCCCGGACCCCGCCCCCCGTGGGCAGTCAAAGGCAGAGTGGACAGCGAGGGCACTCGCGGCTGGGGTCGTGGCTGGGAAAGAGCGCGGGGCAAGACGGGCTGCTGCCGGAGCAAGAGGGCGACGGCGACGAGCTGGCGGCGGGGAAAAAGGACGCCCTGGAAAGGCGAGTGGGCTTTGTTTTTACGGATCTGACAGTAAAAGAAGAGGGATGGGGTGTGATTGTCTAGAGGTTCATGGCCATGGGGTCTTTGAATACTGCTGAAGGAAGTGGTTGTTCAGGACGGATGGCAAACTGCTTGTGACGAGCTTATATACACTGCTGAGACTGGAGAATTGTAGGCGACCCGGAAACGGGAGAGGTGTTCAAGTGGGGCGGACTGCTCGTTTTTCACTGTTTGAAGGCTTCCACTCACAGGGAGGCTTTGGGACGGGGTGCTAGACTACAGTTTGCCCACCGTACATCTTCACCAGTGGGGCTGTCGATCGAATCCACTCAGCCTCGCCCGTGCATGTCAGCAAGTCTTTATCATGCTTTGTAATGTACATTTCCGGCCTATGGTCGCAAAACCCGGAAAACATTCAACGGGAAGAAGTATCTTCTTGTGAGAAAGGACACCGACCGAGAGAAACACTGTCCGATTAGCTCGGACCAAGAGCTGACAAACCGGCCGCTGTGTTCCTCTCCAGCCCCCGCGCCCTTGCCTCCTCAGACTGGACTGAGCGCATGCAAGAGATTCTGGCACTTGCCTCATCCAGCCAAGACCGGCTCCAAGCCTCTCTTGGGGGGGGTACGATGCCACCCCCGGCGACCCCCCCGGCGCGGCGACGGGCCCCTGGAGACGAGGACCCGATCCAGGCCAAGCTGCGCACAATTCAAGAGCTGCATGAGCAGCTGCGCGGGAGCCGAAGCCCTTCGGGGGGGTCGGAGGAGCGCCCGGAGGAACCCCCTGAAAAGGAGGAAAACGGTTTAGCCGATGTTGTCGTGGCTGCGGCAGCTGCAGCAGCGGAGGCAGCGGCGGCGGCGGCGGCCGCGGCTCGGGACGCCGCGGCGCGGTGTCGGAGTGGGGGGGAGCGGACTGGGCTGGAGTCGGGGGGGGGTGAGGGTGCGGGGGCGCGGCTCGGCAGGCAAACTAGCATGGGGAGCGAAAGGACGTCCGAAGGGGGAGTAACCCCGGTGGTTGAGCGAAGCAGGAGTGCGGACGGGGCAAGAGCGGGGACGGGGGAGCTGGCGCGTGAGGAGGTGAGTCGAAGAGAGGGGGGGGTGCCGAAAGGAAAAGGCGCTTCGGAAGATAGCGGGTCCGTGGAGGCCGGGTTGGCATCGCACAATAGAGCGGAGGCTGACAGTAGAGCGGAAAGCGGCACCCAAGCGGGAACGCAGAACCGGGAGGAGACCCGACAAGGAGCGGAGACTGAACGCGGAGCAGAGGAAGAAAGCCAAGCTGGAAATCAAAAGCGAGCGGAGACCCGGACCCGAGCGGAAAACGGGTCGGCACGCCACCGGTCGCACCAGCCATGGACGGGGATCGCGCTCTTGGAGGCCCAACAAACGGCGGCGTTTTTGCAGTCGTTTATCCGGCGGGTGGGCTTCGACCCGATCGTAGACGTGGGGATGCGGGGGGGCGTGCCAGGTGTCGAGCTGGAGGACGACCACGTGGCGGAGCAGTGGGCACCCGACGGGCGGCAAATGAGCATGTGCGTGCGGCTGGCATCGGGAAGCATCGTGTCGATCGCGGTGGCAAAGCCGCCACCTCCCGAAAGGGTGGGTCAGCACGGTTCTTAACCGTGGACTGCATTTCGCGTTGAGAGGAAGATACTAAAGACTCAAAATTTTAGGCCTTCGTTAGTCACTATGCGGGAAGGGTAACTGCTTGTGTGACAGCTTCTTGCAGACCAAAGATGTGGATCTGGTTGCTTATATCAAAAGTAGCGCAGGACAGTGCAGAGGAAGGTCTGCAGCAATTGTTGATTGATCGGTTTGTCTGATCTAGAAATCTAGCCGGAGGACCCTCACTGAAGAGTATTCAGAGCGTTGAAATTGATCCTGATAGCCGCGCATGATTCAGACGTAGGCCCAGGCATCGTGAGAGGAATTCTTACGATAAAGGGAAAGACTGAAGTTTGTTCCACACACCGTATGACTCGCATATGGTCCAGGGCGGCCCGGAGACTCAGATACCGCTAGACAAATGCACGATTACTCAACGGCCTTGAAACGTGCATGCGGCAGGTTCGTGCAGGCAAACGTGCAGTGCCGGCTGCAGTTGTCGCTGGACTGCATGATCGCACGACAACACGCGTACGTACGCGCAGCTCGTACGGTATATATTCACCACATGGGTTAGTATGTCGGCGGCATGCATGACATGTGCATGTGCATATAGGTACTATGATATCAGTTATAATGATTGCAGGCCACAATCGAATCTGTTTCTGCACGCGGGCCCGCCTGGCACATGCAACGAATTGCCAGCTTAACATGATTGCTGATAGTGGTCATCCACATTTCAGTCTACCACGCAGCGCCGCAGCCGTCCACTGAGCTAGATATGTCATCCATTTGGATGAAAGATTATATCGATCTTAATCATGCCAAACATGAAAGGTTAGGGAGGTCTTTGCACGACAACCTGGCCGGCGCTGGCATCCTTCAAGTCTGACGTTAGCTTTTCTACTCTGCCCGGTTCGACTCTAAGGGCCATCTTGACGCCCCCAACGTCCCCGCTTCCGAACTCTTCCGAGATTTTGTCGGCACCATGAGCTTCCAACTGCGGGGAAGAATAATGCTTTCGATCGGAAAAGCTCTCTCCTAGCACAGTCTGACGTCTCAAAGTTGCCACTTGACAACTCATTCCAGGATACCTATGCCAGAGCTCCTTCTCCAGAACCTCATGAGCACGCCAATGTTGTTTGCAGCCATTGGGATTTCTCTGTTAGGGTGAATCCGGCCGTCAAAGGGGTTCTCGCTTCAGGTCAGGTGGATCATCAACGATAGGGCGTAACGATCGGGGGAGTGATGCAACCAATAGCCTCACCAGTGAATAGAGGATGCCCAGAAGCTCGTAGGGCACTAACACTTCGACCGAAACCTGCGCAAAGACACCCACGGTCGCTTCACCAGGACCTTCTGTAGCCAGACTCCGAAGGGCCGCATGGTCCGTGCATCACCCGCTATAAGAAAATATTGACGACCACTTGTAGCAGATCAACCAGCACACGCAGTCCACCTTTGACAGCAAGCATACGACAGACTTCATTTGCAACTAACGGTGCGGAGGCCCGCAGCCGAGTACCATCAAAGAATTTGATCGTCAAACGAATGACGTCGTTGCAGTTACGTGTGAATTTAGCCAGATTCCGAGACCCACTTTCAAGGCATACTTTTCTGTATTACTTAAAGTAAGCTCAGATTGTAGCAAGAACGAAGCTAACACCAACATCCAAAACCCAATTGATCACCCGCTCCGCACCCGTACCCACCCCAAACCCTACCCGTCAAATTACTATAAGTAGACCTATTCTGGAGACCGATTTTTGAGGCCGGTTGGGCAGCAGACCGTACCTTGGCTCGGACCTCCCGGGTCGGCGCGTCTCGGAGGCAGGCGGTTACGGCGCCGCCGTACGCGCGGACCAGGCCCCCGCTACCCAGCTTCGTACCGCCAAAGAATCTGCATGGTACATCCGTGAAGGGGAAACGTGAATGGGAAGACTGGAAAGGTCCTGACGGCTCAAAAAGCATCCTCTTTCATTTCCTGCTGCAGACGTCATTTCAAGGGACTACAAATAATACGCACAGGATGTCGTTTATCTAGCAATCTTTTGATCTCAAAGACTGGTGCGGCTAAGTTCGGATGGTTTCTTCGATTCCAGACGGGCAATGTTCGAAACGATTTTCGGACGGCTAAAACCAGGGTTTCACCTGGTGAAACTGCAGTCGATTCGATACCGGTTTAGTGCCAAATCAAAAAGTGACCACGTCATCATGCCGAGTTCCGATTCGCGAATAAACAGCTGTCACGGACTGCAGCTTGAATGAATGAAACCCTGGCTTTACCCATCCAAAATTGGAATAAATCTTTGCCCGTCCGGAATCGAAATCATCCGACATCAACCGCACCAGTCTTGAAAACACATCAGTTTCTTGGTTCAAATCCTCTTTCGGCAAATCTCTGCCTCTTCTCGTTTGGAAGTCGAAAATGTAGGTGCATATCCTCCTGCTCCTACCTGGTTACAACCACCATAATGGCGTCAAGCCCCGACCCCTCAATTGCCGCGTACATCGGCCGGCCCGCTGTCCCGCCCGGCTCTCCATCGTCGCTGAACCGGTACCGTTCGCCCAGCTGCATAAGTGAAGAAACCAGACGCTTATCGCAAGATGGAAACAAGAAAACTCGGGGCCAAAAATGTCGGACCAGAATAGATGAAAAAACGAGGACACAGGCTGAAACGCAGGCTGATTGGGAACCAAGGTTACGGAAGGGACATATAACACGGCAGAGACATGGAGACGAAAGCGGGGCCTTGAGCTCTTCCGTCAAATAGAAGCCCGGTTGAAACACCATTGCATAAAGCTTGATGATCGATGGGATGGTAAAGTGCGCCCCAGCTAGCCGTGAGCCAAACTCCTTGTGTGTCAGGAGGCCTTACCTTGAATGCCCAGCAGTTGTGACTCGCGCTCGGGTCCTTCACCTGCACCTCTGTTCAAAGTAAGGCGCATCAGCCCCAGTACACATGTTTTGCAAGGCCCAACAGAGGGGGCAACATATCAAACTCATCTTTGTACCTCATACTGCCCTCAGCATTGCGGTGCTTGCCCTCAGCAGTGCACATATCTGACACGACGTCCTGTGGCATCAGCAATTCTCGACATATGCTGAAGTGTTCATTTCGGGGTGGACATCGGCAATCCGCAAAAGAATCTTGCAAGGAAAAGGGCACTGCCCGAATTTGACAACGAACACTGAACAGCCGCCTCCCTATCAACAGACCAGGAGTTGGCACCCTCTTGTGTCGCATTCTCCCTATCGACAGACAAGGAGTTGCAACCCTTTTGACACAAGAGGGTGCCAGCTTTCAAGAAGCAATCCTCCTCCTGGTTTCTGTAAAGAGCAAGGTTACTCTGCAGAGCTTTCTTGACTTGCCTCGTCCAGGAATGTGAGCGCCTCGGCCTCGCTTCCAACGGGCGCCCCCCAGGCAATGAAGCGGCTCCTCTTGACCTCCGTCTCGCACCGCACACGCTCTGCCAGAGTCATGTAGTTCCCCCCCGGACCTTCCACTTGCCCCTCCTCGCTGCTCGCTCGGCACGTCAACGAGCGAACGTATTCTGCAATCCTTGTGGACCTTTTGGAAAGTTCGCCATTCGGTTCAAGGACTTTCCGTCTATGATACACATTTTGGCAGCAAGCAAGAGCGGAGTGGCACAGTGTGTGAGTGGACCGGTCGTGCACTCTCTGCAAGCAGTGAACTGTGGCTAAGGGTGAACTTCGTTGTTGATGCAACTTTCTTCTCCTATCTCCTGGCCTCGTGAATCCATGGCGATGCTGGCAAGGCGTCGTCGGCACACAGGGGTGCCGGCTACAGTTGTTAGCTGCTTCTGAGCCTAGAGAATGCTGCAGCCAGCCCCGCTCAAAGCACCCCTCTGCCGCCTTCGTTCGAGCGGAGAGGACGCCATGGTCAGCATGGTGTGCGAGCTGCCGGGCGGCTGCTGCAAGGGACCCTGCACGGGACGCCCTACCGAGCGCCATGGTCCTGATCCACAGACAGCCAATTTACGCTGATACTAATAGTAATAGGGAAGTGGACGACTTCTGTGCATTGACGAAAGCATTTCGTTTCAAGAGCGGAAAGCTGCGCGCCCCGCCACCAAATGCCAAATGGTGCATTGCCTCCACACAGGATGAAAAGATGCAGGAGCTCAGCTTTCAACCTGCATATAAGAGTTGCACATATGTATATAAGCAGCTGGGAAGCAGCAACCATTTTTCCATTAGCCAGGTAGTGCGTTACAGCCATTTTGCCTTATAACCGCTGTCCAATGCGCGTAATCTAAAAGCCCCCAGTTTCTGTAAAAAGCAGACAATCTGCTGCGGATATCTGCTGGAATTTGAAGCAGGGCCAGCTTTTGCTTTCAAATTTTGCTGTCACATTGCTCCAGCTGATGTCCGACTTCATGCGAGAGATCTTTGAAGATCAGAAGTGCAGAGAAGAGAGGGCGAAGGCGCCTCTTATAGCTAGTGGGTGCCAGCTGAGCTTGTTCGTCAGCTCTTCGAGTCTGAGCAGGAGCCATTGAGTCCTTTTCAACACCCAGCAAGGGCGCCCTGCTCGCTTGGTACGGCAGGTCGCAGCAATGGGCGCAATCCAGCTCTCTCAGTCTCCTGATGGCGCCCCTATCTTCTCTGTCACTGCGCGCACGCCGACAAATATCGCTGTAATCAAGTACTGGGGCAAGCGGGACGAAGCCCTGATCCTTCCCCTGAATTCTTCTCTGAGCGTCACTCTGGATCCAAATGATCTGGCCGCAACCACCACGGTGGCAATCAGCCCTGCGTTTGAGGAAGACAAGCTGTGGCTGAATGGAAAGGTGAGGTCGACTCCCAATTGATGGTCTCCTCTGGTGGTGGGCGATTTGTGGCGTGGGTGGTCAAAGCATTTTGGTGGTTAGGCATAGTATCCTGGGCGCTCGGATCAAACTTAGAATGGCACAGTACCTGCCGTTCGTAAGCTGTGGTTGCCAATTGGGAAAGCCGAGTGATTGGATGACTACAGGCTGTTAGTTACTGGGTGCTTGGGATCTGGTCTCTCTAATTCAAGGACAGCACTGGCGACCACTCTTCAGATCAGCGGCGCAGTTGAAACCAGTGGAATCAGAGTGTTTCGCTTGATTCCCGCCGACCAGCTCTAGCTTGAGCACTCTCTCGACCACAATGCAACACCTGCCTGACAAGTTCCCCAACTCTGGCACGCCTTATGGAACTTCGGATGCTTCGTCAGACAGGTCTCCCACGTGTAAGATTGTTTGTGATGCCTGTTGATGCAACCGCTGCGATCCTAATGCTCAGATGGGCTCCAGTCAAGGCTTGTTGCTATCCCCACCTTTTTCATCTCAATGATCATTTGGTACCGTGGTGAGCCTAACTTGTGGGCCATCTCCGCTTCTACCCCAAGATCCAAGCTAATGCCTTGCCCTCCCCCCCCTCCCCGATTCCCACAGGAGGTGTCAATATCGGACAGCGTCCGGTACCAGAACTGCCTGCGTGCCGTTCGCGAGCGAGCGCAAGGCATCGAGGCCGGAGGGGAGAAAGCGTCACAAGAGCAGCTACGGAGCTGGCGCATCCACGTCGCTTCACGTAACAACTTTCCGACCGCGGCGGGCCTGGCGTCCTCCGCAGCCGGTTTTGCTTGCCTAGGTGAGGGGGAGTAAGTAAGGCCTTCTCTTAAGAATTCCTCCCATACAGCCTCCTCAAGATCCATCGAGAAGGAGATGCCCAGCCTTTGTCGCTACCCCGTTCACCCTAACCTTGTTTCTCGCTGTCTGCAGTATTTTCCTTAGCCCAACTTCTAGGAGTCACAGAGGAGCGACCTGGCGACTTGTCGGCAATTGCCAGGTAAGTGAGCCCGCAATCTTCTTCTCTCATGGACGAGCATTTCCAACTCACTTGTTTAGGACAGGTCGTTTTGTCGCCGACTTCTTGCCGCGGTTCAGAGCTCATAACAGGTGCTTCAGGCCTGGTTCAAATTTCGGGCCCTGTCTTCCCACCCTTCTGGCCGGATGCACTATCATCTGTGTGATTCCGACTTGCAGGCTGGGTTCCGGCAGTGCCTGCAGAAGCCTATATGGCGGCTTCGTGCGATGGAACATGGGGCAGGTAAGCCTTCACTTGAGAATCTCACCAACGTTCTTTTGTCCAGAACGTTTGGCATTGTCCTCCTTTTCCAACTCCCACCAAATGTGGTGCTTCAATCATAGTGGCGACATCTTTCTCCGTTGCGTGTTTCTTTAAACTTCGCCGGGTGTACTTGACGCCAAGGAAGTCGATTCCGAAAGGAAGATGCAAAAGCTGAGCAGCCCCCTACGAATCACGATCTTCGCCCTTCGTGCTGATGGCTCAGGGACCGTTTCTTAGAACGCCCTTCGGCCGGGAGTGCGAAGTTTCATCCTTACTGCCGAACCCAGGGAGCCCCTCGGTCCCATTGCTTGGCCGCAGGCGAACTTTTGCGTGAAGCAAATCCTATTGTCAGCTGAAGTCTCTCGAAACGGCTTCTTTTCGTGTACAGCTGTCGTTTCCAAAGATGTCCAGATTACTGAGGTTCGCTTGAGAAGCATCGAAGCGTCCACCGTCCATTGTGCATGAAGCGTCCACCGTCGATCTGCATCGTGCAGGCATCGGACGGTCACGATAGCATCGCGGAGCAGGTGGCCGGGGAGGAGCACTGGCCGGACCTTAGAGTGCTGGTGGCCGTGGTGAGCCTTCGTATTCAAACTCTCGGTCGTTTGTGCTGTTCCTTTTGCAGGAGTGCCTTTAGCGCGCAACTTAGACGTTACTGCATCCTTTTGAAAGTTTGTTGGCGAAGAAAAGCGCCTTCCAGCAGCCCTTCTGGACGAAATCGCAAAAGGTCCAAAATTTTGTACATCGATGCAAGATAGGGAGATAGTGCGGACCTTCAATCCGATGTGGGGACGGAATGGAGAGGGCCAAGTCTCGAACGTTTTTGCGAAGAACGAGTTGCAAAGGACTAGAAGCGCCGCAAGACTCTCAGCAGTCTGTTTGCTCGCAACTTCGGGTCCTTGCAATTTTTCCGGAGAGTCTCTTGATCAGAAAAGTGAGCAAGAGCGGGCATTATGCATCTTTTCACCTTTTGGAAGCCGGTGACCAATCCCCGATATGCAACAAATTTTATCGGATGCTAATCCCTGCTCCATTCTCGCTGCACCGGTCGTCTTCAATCTCTACAATTTACACGTGAATCCTCATACTGGCGCCAATTCGTATCCTGCTATGTCTAGAAAAGTACCGCTTCAAAAGAATCACAAAGCGCACTTCAGGCCGTGTCAAACTCAGCTCTCCTATGTTCACGCCCATCAGGTAGCCTGCTCTTACCCCGCTTTTGACCTCTCTTAACGGATGCCAAACCCGCTCGTGACCCGCTCTTGACGCGTGCTTAAGCCGCTCGTGACCCGCTCTTGTAACGCGTCTAAACCCGCTTGTGACCTGCTCTTCACGCGTGCTAAACCGCCCGTGACCTGCTCTTAACGTGCTAAATCCGCTCGTGACCCGCTCTTGACGCGTGCTGAACCCGCTCGTGACCCGCTCGCAACGTGCTAAACCCGCTCGTGACCCGCTCTTGACGCGTGCTAAACCCGCTGGTGACCCGCTCTTGCTCAGCTCTCGACCCCGCTCCGCAGGTGAACGACCGGCAGAAGGACACGAGCAGCACCGCGGGCATGCAGCAGAGCGTGCGGACGAGCCCGCTGCTTCTACATAGAGCCAAGGTGAGCCTCCTCCCTTCCGCGACGCTCACATGAAGGACTTCGTAGGCAGGAAGCGAGCATCCCGCAATGACGTCATCCTGCCGCTGACGTTCGCTGTGAATGCGTGTAAATCTTGCCCGTTGAGTGATTGTTGCGCTGTCCCCGTCACTTGGTACTCTCAGAGTGAATGAAGCGGTGGAGAAGAGTGGAACCGCTTCGGTGTGCGGAGTTTGATTTTCTTCTGGCGATTGCGTCGGACCCTCCTAGCGTGCAGCTGTTTCGGGTCCTTACGTGCACTTGCGCTCAGAACAGCGGTGCGGCTAGGATCTTCGCACCTGCGAAATCTGCCACTGTCTAGACAGTCGATCATTGGTGAATAAAGGATTCATTCCGGACCTAGGTTTCAATTCCGTCCTAAAACTCAGTCCGTTTGCGTCAGGCGGTGGTTCCCGAGCGGATGGTCGCAATGGAGCGCGCGATTGCCGCGCGCGACTTCCAGGCGTTCGGCGCGCTCACGATGGCCGACAGCAACCAATTCCACGCCACGTGTCTTGACACGTCACCGCCGATCTTCTACATGAACGATGCGTCGCGCCAGGTCATCGGTCTCGTGGAGCAGTGGAACGCGCAGGCGGGGGAGATAAAGGTTGGTCGGGAAAGCGAACTCTTTGTGTGGTGATCATGAATCGTGGGCTGGAGCGGGCTTTCTGAGTTGTTTGGGCGCTGAATTGTGCAGGCTGATCGAGGATGGGCGAACAACGGGAAGCGAGACTAGAACGTATCGAGAGCTGTTTGGCAGCCGAGGCCGGTATCCGACGACGTCCACTTGAAGTTTTGAAATGATTTGCAGTTATGCCAAACTCTTGCGATGGTAGTGCAGGGATTGCTCCTGATGTGGTGGAGACAGTGACAAAGGCGGCATGAAACGCTTTTTCCAGCCACTGCGAATGCAAGTTGCTGTCAGGGTTTGCTTTCAAAGCAGAGACTTGATTGCTTGGGTCACCATTAGCCTTTCAGCCAGAATGTGAACCCTTGGATGACGTTGCCGGCGGCAAGCTGGGGTCTCTTTTGCAGAGCTTGAACGTACTCGACAAAGAAGTGAAGCGGGGCAGAGGGTGCCTTTCGTACAGCGTCGACTTTTTGGCTTTGCATCTCCTTTGGGTCTCATCCACAATCCTCGCGAAACTTGCAGGCGGCATACACATTTGACGCGGGGCCAAACGCTGTCCTCTTCTGCCTGGAAGCGGACCGAGGGGCCCTCCTCCGACGGCTGCTCTACCACTTTCCCCCTTCGGATTCTACCCCCCTGAACGAGTACGTCGAAAGCGCGGAGTTGCTGAAAGAAGCTAGCGTCTCCTCGGCAGATGACATCCGGGATCTGCCTGCACCGGAGATCAGTAAAGAGGCGAAGCCCGGGTTGCAATTCCCCGGCGAGTTGAAATACATCATGTCTACTCGGGTTGGGATGGGGCCACAAGTGTGTGAGAAGCCGCTAGAGCCACTGCTATTAGATGCGAGGACGGGCTTCCCTCCGGTTTCATAAACAAACAACGTTGCAGCTGTTGAAAAGCTGAGGATGCTGGCTGCTCGATGCCGGATTCTGCACCGCTCATGTGAATGCAATGTGGACCATGAAAACATCCGTGCACCTGCGTGCACGCTCAAAGTCTGTTGCCGCCTGTGCGGGGTGAACGCTTATTGTGGAAGAATTGCGGCACATGCACATGTAAGCACAACAGTCATTGGCATCCGAGTCTTCGTGACTACATCAGGCCCTGGCATCACGACGGCATGCATCATATATGTACTTAAAGCAGACTGCGCGCAAACATTCGGCTGATTGCGACTGCAAAATTGTACTGCCTGGCCCGCCGCCGCACTCATGCACATGCATATGAGCACAATGGGATCGCGGGCGCGCGGCCCGCGGCCCACATTGTGACATGGGTTAGTACATCATATAACGAGCTGTTATGAAGACATGGCCGCCGGCCCCCTGTCACGGTGCATGTATGGAATATGAATTCGCATATAAGCTTTCAAGTTACAGGAGCGATCCTGTTCTTCAATTAGCAACGCGCGGCCCATACCACTGACTGTTAGTGCGGTGGGGCCGGGTCATGCAGTGGGCCGGGCTGCATGATATCATTGTTTCGTGCATCAGGATCAGGGAACCATCTCGTTTACTAGGGTCCATGATCGCATATATGGACCCTCATATGCCCGGCCCCGTTGATTGAAATTGAGTTGCATGCACATGTTAAGTCACCTCACGGGTAGAACGATTGCATATACGATTAATGATAAAGGCTCTTTAAGGACTAGTTCTATTCCTATTCGTTTTTACTATCTATATCCTGCAAAGAAGTCTGCAGGAATTGAATATCAATTTAAAAAGTACGACAGACGCAAAAGGATCATGGAGTCCGAGTGATTTTGCACCGGCCTTACTTCGGTGATCAGTAACGATCTTATGATTTTCGTAACATTCTCACGGGTGGCGAAAGTGCGCACTGCAACAAGTTGCGGCCCTCCTTGTCCCCACTTTTGGTATTCAGCGCTCTGATTGCTCCATGGATCGCTATCCTCATGTCAGATGCAACTTTGCCAACTTTGCTTCTTAGCTTTTCGAGGATTTGCTGAAATATTGATCACTTCGTGACTCAACAGGGACTGACAATTTCCGGTCAGCTTAATCAGCGTCCTCTAAGAGACCCAACTTCTGGACATCGACTTTTTGAGGAGCCAAGTGAAAGCACCTCCATACTCGATTGTTACCTCGAAAAATGCCTGCTTTAAGAGGCTTGGCTTTTCTATAGTGTACAGACGGTCATTGAGAGCTTGACCACTTCGTAAGGTGACATTTCCGTGGACCTGACGCCTCATATCCTCTTGTTGACATCCTTCGCAGCCTTAGACACCTGCGAAAACGAAGCACCATAAGAACTGCTCATCTTACCGGATGAAAGCCGGTTCGATCTCGATATCCAGATCAGCAGAGCGGAAAATACGCGGCCTTTCACCGTAAAGTTCATCAAAAGTCGATGCATGGAGCTGCTTGACTTCCAGGTTCGCATAAATGAACAGAGCACGAAACGCTATCGCTTCCTGAGTTGGAACATGACAACAAGGGTAACCTGCACATGTGGGCTGAGTTCCTTCTCACCTCATCCTTCAGGGCCTCTGCGTAGGTGCGCGCTTGCTCTGCTATTTGCTGCTGGTAATCAGCGCCTGAGTGCAGGAGGAAACGTGGCGTTTCTGTTGACAAGTACGCAGACAACGTTCCGACGCGAAAATCTCGCTCTGACAGTTGGTCAAATAGATTTATCGTCCTTTCAAGTAGACGGTTTTACAGCTGGTCGTCGTGCTCTATACGGTCGCAATAGTGGTTGCAAACATGCTGTCACAAGTATTCGAACGGGTTTCGCTTTGACAAGGCCGAACAGAGTAAACAAGTGACTATAGCTGTGCCGAGTCCACCTACTTCAGAACGCGGGTGACCCTGCGGCGTTTCGGAGAGCTGTGCAACCAGCTTACAAACAGCTCGGAAGAGTTGTAACGACCAAGTATACATACACCCTCTGAAAGCACACACTGACGAAAAAAATGCAACAGTAAACCACACGTAAGAAGCAGCAAAGCGCAGGGCTGCCAAGCACAACGACCAAGCAAAAGCTGTGGCAGAGGTTTCAAGCTGAGGAAAACACTAGCCTGTCGTAACCCAGGAACTCACTCTTCTTCGACAGTTCCTCCATCTGTTTGCTGGTCCGGATGGCCCATCTCTGGAAGGAGGGGCTGCACATGAGCAATAAAGTAGACATAGTAAACATCCAATCCTCCTTTCTCTTCACACGAATACGATTCCTACACGCGGTCTTTTCCTTTTCGTGGACCTCTACAATGTCAGCAGGGTATGCGAGGTAAATTCCTCGTTAAGTACTGGTCCTTCCATTGGTTGCACGACATGATATGACGACTTATCGTGTCAACAAGAGGAAAGCACATATCGATGGACAAAAGGGAAGAGACCAATTCTGTCTCCAACCTCTTTCTAGTTGGAATAACGAATTGTCAGAATCCTCGTTGGAACCAACACTGCAGCAAGCCAGCCTTGATGCACTTGTCAAGACTTCCTGTGTTGTGCATCATTGATCTTGAATGCAAACCAAGCATGCACATAAGCTGTCTATACAGAGAGACTGCTGAGTCAACGGCCAGGAAAACGCCAGACTGAAAGTTCGTAGCACACTGACAAGGTGGATGTGTAAGAACAAATTGCAGGTTTTGGGTCGGAGCTTTGTTGTAAGGCAACGTCACACAGTCAAGTCAGCTTCACTTCCAGAGAAGCAAGTGCAATCAAAGAGACTGATTGAAATGTCCACAAACTTTCTAGCGGAACGGTGTGCTATCTTCCTTTGAACATGATGGCTTTTTGAGAGACAAGTACAGCACAGGAAGAAATTGCAAAAGTGAAAGATGCATCGAGGAGCGGAAAGACTTGAGCGAAGTCAAGCACAAGAGAGCTCCGCGAAGTCAAGCACGAGAAAGCTACAGTAAACAGAAAAGACTTGGCTTGAGTGGGAGGTGAGGGGCCGAATCTATCAAATGACTTCTTCCTTCTACTTACGTAAGCAGCTGTTGGTAAAAGCCTCCAGCAGAGCTTTGGAGACGTGGGGGAGTAAGCAGCGACCTTGATACCACATAGATGCGATCTGGATAAAGAAGCAGAAATCCGATAGCACAGGGACACATAAGACATGCACTCAGCGTGGGAACATAACCAGACCAGTGCAACAAGACTCGAACTGTGGGCCACGAGAAGGTTGTGAAAAACATTCACATAGGAAGTTTATAACTATTAGTATGATTCCATGAGTTGACTCCTTGGAAAACTTATGGGGCCAACGTTTGGGTAAGCTTTGCAACCGTGCCAGAAAAGTATCACAATTAAGGGAGACCATCTGAAATTTCTGAAAGCTCACGTACCCCATGCAGATGGAAGCAACTGGAGTACAACTCCGCCTGATTCCTCAAGTGCACAACAGAGGCTTGAGACCGCAATTCAACAACTGAAGGGGAACTGATAAAAGCACACTGAAGGCTGAAACATAATCACAAGGTGTTTAAGACACCTTTTCAAACAAGGATAAATCAAAGGTTTTGAAAAGGAAGACTGCTGATGAGCAGAAGATGGAAACTCTGAAGCAAAAGTTTAGACTCACTGGTTGGACAGGCGCTCGACAATCAACTCGTTTGCCACGTACTGCACCACCCTGGCAAAAAAGTTGCCCCCCGCCATGGTTTAATGCAGGGCCAGTTAACACCCCAGATGTAGAAGATATCAGATGTTTCAGTTTCCTCGAGCCTGATAGTTTACTGTGCAGCCTACTTGCGCGTAAAGCAACTTCGTGCCGGGACCCTCGCTTGGCCTGCCCCTACAATCTACAGACTACAAGGTGCGCTAGCAAAGCCAGTATTTCTTATTCTGCTAAGGAAACATGCCCTCAAAGGACATCATACTTTTTGGAATCCAGCAGAAAACAATCAGCACGTACACGCTTGGCCTCTAGATCTGAGCACAGCCGCCGCGCCCGGCGGCAATACTGTTGCACACACCTGCTACCCAAGAAAGGCCCCCGATGCCCCGACAAGACCCTTGTGTGCACCTCCTCCAAGTCCTAGGTTGTGGCGGCTTGAAATTAAGTTGGATATGAGTGCAACAAAAGATGTTGAGCACCTTTTGTGAGAAGGCGTTGCAGGCTGCAGCTTGCGAGTTGCACTGTTGCAAAGGGTGCTGGACAGGTTCGTGTTAAGCTGATTCTAACCCTCGTTAGCATCGAAACCCAAGGGTCTACAGATTTCTGTCGTCCTGTTTAGTTTAACTATTCTGTGGACTTGGAGAAATCTGGGCGGTCGATCTGCCAAAAAGGATCTGCTTTGACCGTCGATCTGGTGACGTTACCGGTTTGATGATTAAAGGCAGTACGTCTTGTCTGGTTATGAAAGCGGGTTTGTCTTGTCGACCCACTCGGGTTCACACCCTAACTTCACACGGGTCAACAGATCGTCTCGATCCATCTCGATCGCTGCAAAGCTTGGCGTGGGAGAGGCATGTAGAGCCAGAGGCAGAGGCGCATCTATCCGCCATTACTAAGTTGCACCACCCTCACGAGTCACGTCGTTTTGTTTGGAAGGAGGATTGGCCAAAGTCTTGCTGCGCAATTTTATCGAGCCATGTGTCAGGGTTTCCAAGCCGAATGCAGAGACCGCCTTTCAACTAGATAATGTGGTGCCCCATCCCGTGGTGTTCAATGCTGTAGCTTCTTCATGAGCTGACGCTTCCACCAGCCATTCTCCCCGCTGATGGCCCTTCGGCGGTTGCTCATTCGAGCGACCAAACCCAGTGCTTACAAGATTTCATTCGGAAAGTCAGGTGCCGTCTTTGAAGGGTCCTTTTCTGCGCGGGCAAGCAGTGGCCTGGATGCGACCACTAGCGGCGCTGGATTGGTTGATGAAGGGAGGAATGCAGATTTCATCGAAGGACAGGGACTTCCCAGTCGGAGACAGGGGCCTGAGGGCTTTGAATTTGGTGCACCTCCTTTAGATGGAAGTGGGCCCTCGATAAGCAGCGGGGATGGCAAGCAAAAGCAGGAGAGTGGGAGCCGAGAGGTTCAGGCAGGGCACAATGATCTGAAACACCAACCATTATCGCAAATTGGAAGCATTGAGCCAGCCCTGCGCTCTTGTCAAAATCAAGAACTTCCCTTGTTTGGGCTCAGAAATCTGGGTTACCCCTTGCAATTCAAATGCAATCCTCTTTCCCAAGTCCGACACTACGCGAATGCGGCAGTAGTGGAAGACACCGACGTTGACCCCTCAGTGTCAATGCATAGGGAGCAATTCCTGCGTGCTTCGAGCCGGAAGGTTGAGAAGCCGCAGCCGGTGATCAAAGCCTACCTTCGTGATGCACCTGGGAAAATTCCGAACAAGAAGGAGAGGAGGCAGGGCCTGGTGCCGGGGGTCATCTTCAGCGGGAAGGACGGGCACAAGGGGGGCGATAAGCGGCTGATCTCGGTTGGGCATAAGCAGCTGTCGGCCATTCTGCAGCCGCTGGGGAAGTTCTTCTTTTCTGCGATGACCTGGGACCTGGAGCTGTATGAGGGGCGGCCTGGGGAGGAGGCGGCAGCGAAGAAGACGGTGGAGAGAGTTGTGCCGAAGTCGGTAAGATGAAGTTGGTGGTTGCAGGTTGAGCGTATTTAAAGCCTCTGATTTTGAAACGTACTTCTAGCCTGGTTCTATGAAGAAAGCAGGTGACACAGGATGAGCAGGTGTTAGAAAATCTGGCTTCCATTCATTTGGACGCTGCGGGAAGCTTGCGAAGAGGAAGAAACGTTTGATACCGTAAAAATCCTCACGATTCTGGTGCTAAAAAGATGAGAGTTTGGCTGGATGATAAGGAGATGTGTTGCTGGTATGAAGCTTGAGTGCCAAGCCATCTGTCTTCCTGGCGCCACTTTGTGAGCGCAAAGGCAGCCTTTCCAAAGAGACTTTTCTCCGATCGTTGTATCAGCGCTGATCAGGCAGAACGTTCTGCAGGTGCATTTGCACGCAGCTACAGACGAGCCGATGAATGTGACGTTTATGAGAGTTTCTCCCGACGAGAAGATCACGGTAGATGTCCCGCTTCTTTTCATTGGGGAGGACGCTTGCCCAGGCCTGAAGAAAGGTGCGGAGCTTACTCCTTGCTTGGTCAATCGTTGACTCGACGCTTTTGCCTCAAGAAGCTTCTGGATTCCTCCTTCAGCATATCACAGAGCCATGTACTCTCTCCTCGTTTAGCATATCACAGAGCCATCTACTCTCTTAGCTAAAGGAGTGCCTCGGAGTGGCCAGACTTCGATTGTTTGTTCAGTTGACGTCCCTGAGCATTGGTTTCTTGCAGGAGGTCGTCTAAACACAGTACGGCGATTGGTCCGATATGTGTGCCCAGGCGACAAAGTTCCCCCATACTTGGAAGTGGACATCAGCAGACTAAACATTGGACAAAGCATCTATCTCAAGGACCTACCAGCCGATCCGGCTCTGAGGATAGTGGCAAAAGATCTGAAAATGCCAGTCCTGAAAATTTCGGGCCGAACTCAAACAGATAGCGCTGACGGGGAGTAAGCAAAAGATTTTGTAAGATTGCTTTTGGAGCTGCGATGACGATGCACTACCTGAAGCTACTCTAGAGCCTCATCTCGTTCTTTGGATTTGAGTCCGTCCTAATCTCCATTGCCTGCACCCGAACCAGTGGCCATCTCGGGCCGCGTGAGTCACTGGCACACTGCATGGGCCGTAGGTGGCCCTACGCCAGCAGGGACGATATGTCAGCTTGACGGTATCATGCATGTTAGTGTTTCGATACAGATAGCTTTGAGCGACGGTCATATAATGATATGTGCCCATGTGTTGCGAGGTTCAGTTAGTATGAGTGTAAACATGTCACGCGGTAATACTGAATGGTCATATATACTTGCCAGGTATGCTGGCCCACAAGGCCACATGCATGCCACGCATATGTATATGTAGCTGACGGTAGTGTATCATTACACCGGATCGGTGTAGTAAAGCCGAAACATGAGCTTCCCGGTCCCCTATACCGTACCAAAGCCTTCAAAGGCGATATCATGGTGCACGCCGGGCAATGACGCCTAGCTGAGCAGGGACCGGCGGCGCGGCCAGAGCTTGAAGTAAACCATGAGTGCATAGCCGGGTCCGAACGGCCCTCAAAATTCCACAGATTCCAGCTCGACATTGCAAGAGCATGCATGGAAGCATACCAACTCAGATCTCTGTACGAAGAAGGACAAGCGCAACGTAATAATCAGGTAAACCTTGCCTATTACCCATCGAAGTTCCGTGTCGACCAAGGAGACTCTACCTTGGCGGCGGGCATCTAGCATACAATGTGTGAGGCCCTGTCTTGCGCACCGCAACATTATCCAGGTCTGCCATGACCACAAGATGCGCTCTGACAGACTCGACCTGGCACGCTGACTGCAAATCTAAATCTACATCCGAGACACCCCCGCATGCGTGGTTAGTATCGAGCACATGATGCAGACTCCCTAACTGATCTCGGCAGTCACCTCCATAGCGAAACAAAATTCCCCCTCAACTCTGCACCTCTAAGGGGATCTCTAGCTGGCCCTCTTGCAGCAGCACGACCTCGTACATATGCTCGACCATGAGTTTGAACGACTCTCCCGGTATGACAATGTCCTGCGAATGGTACAGCCGCATCGCGTCGACCACGCCCTTCTCCTGCCACACCCCGTACGGGTCCACGAGCACCGGGTCGTCCGGCGGGTACTTTTCGTAGAGCGAGCTATCGTTCACGGGCACCTTGTACTCCATGTACGTGCACTTGAGCGAGAATGCAATGTTCTTGTACTCGCGCCCCACCCGCAGGTAGTCGTGGTACTCCCCCCACGGCATCAGCTGCGCCACGACCCCCCTCTCCCGCATGAAGACGAGGTTCGTGAACGCGGCCCCGTGCACCCCCACGAACACGTCCAGCTGCCGCATCACGCGCACCACTTCTTTGGGCGGCAGCTCCTCGAAGTGGATCACAATTACGCGGAACCCAACGCCCTCCGCAAGCGCGATGCACTCGGCGAGGTTGGTCAGCTTGCGCGTGCTCAGCCGCTGCACGAAGCCCAGCACGGGCCGCTTCTCCGCCGTGAACTTCACGCCGACCGTGAAGTCCTGGTCCGGGAACCCGAACCGCCGCTGCAGAAAGTTGCCGAAGTCGCGCAACCGCACCCCGGCCTTCTGCTCGCTGCGCGCCTGCGCGCCCCCCTCCTCGTCGTACAGGCACAGGTTGTGCGGCGTCCCGACGAGCACCTGGGAGAAGCACTCGACGCCCTGCGCCGCCCCGTCCAAATCTTCGGACCGTCCGAGCAGCCGGACCGGGTAGTTGGTCATGGCGCCCAGGATGCTGTCCCCGATCTTGTCCTCGCTGCGGAACCACCACGAGCCCTTCAGGTCCACGATGATGATCACCACCTCGCCGTTGTACACGTGGACGGCCTGGAAGAGCGGCAGCAGGACCTCGTTGAAGTCGTGGAAGATGTTGCCCGAGTAACCTGCGGACGGGGGGCGATCGATCAGCATGGAGCCAGAAGGAATAACAGAATTGCACCGCAAACTTTTTGCAATGTTCCCTCGAGTAGGCGAGTTTCGGACGCTTCAGACCCTGCTGAGAGGTTTGGGATCTGGGTTTGTTGGCGGGTTTACAAAGAGAGATCGGAATGAAGGATGGACAACTTTGAGGGGATGTGTAACTCCTAGGAAATCAATCAGAACGGGGGGGAAAGTCGCGCCAAGGGCGCCGAACCAGAGAAGATGATGCCCACGATCCTTCAGCAGGATGAACACTTCTGGACTGTCAAGGAGCATGAGCACACAAAGTGTCACGGAGGTTCACAGAAGGCCCCACTACTGGTGTTCGTTTCCCAACGAAGATGATTTAAACACGGGTTGACAGAATCAGTGTGCAAAAGTTGGAGGAATCTATTTTCTTCATCCAAGAAGACAGGAACTGCTTAAATAAGCAGAGAATCGGTCTGGTCTTTGTGAGGGGGGTAAGGAGTTGACAAAAACTGTCCAACGAGCTTCTGCGGCGAATGTCGAGCTGATTGCCCGAACTATGTGCACTTCGCGTTTTTGACAAGTTCTAAGGGCGATTTATCAATGGCGAAAAATGGCAATGCAGTCGCGAATGCCTGATTGTTGGTATTTGCTCGATCTAGTTCCTTGCTTGTACGCGCGTACCTACTACCCATCCGGCCCGTCGGATCCGACTAGCGCGCGCAAAATCAGCGATCGTACGCGGCGCGGCGGCAGCCCGTGGCGGCTCAACCGGGCACTATTTTGTTGCGCGGAAGATGTACTATTAGTGGCCGGGGCCGGCGAGAGTTTGAACAACTTTGAGAACTTGAATCTCAACTCGGATTGGTCCGAACTTTGAAATTGTGACACTATCGAGTCATATATGAACTTCTCCGCAACAACTCTCGTTGATTTCGGCAACGGTCTGTGGAGGCGGAAACGGGAGAGGACGTACAGGTGTAATACAAGGCAATGCCACGCCTGACGGCGTTTGATGGCATTGCCAAAAAGCGAAATGACTCTCAAAAGTATGAGGGCGCTGATGTAGCAGAATCTTTCGAACTATCCTGGTAGCAGGCGGCGGATTAGACTCCTCCTCAAGCGGGGACAGATCACTGAGCTGGAACGGAATTCCTTCGGGCATAATCTGGCCCTGAGCACAAACGTTCTGCACTCCTGGATCCAGATGAGAGAAGCTTTCCAAAAGCGGGTTCCTTGATCTCTTCCACAAACACCAAGACAAGCAGAATAATCTGTTGCCAAGTGTCAAGTCTTTCAGTGGCACGATGCTTCACCAGAGCGGGCTCCTGTTTGCAACCAACAAACAAGCCTGTGCAAGCTGATTTTGTTGGACAAGGAGCACGCGACAACAAACGAAAAGGCAAGAAACAGACAAAAGAGTTCGTCAAGACAAAAGGGCAGGATGTCTGACAGCACCTCACATTGCAGAGCTTTCAAGGCTGTCTTCCGGCATTTTAAAACGAGTCAGTCTGCGACAAGCTGGGCCCAGCTAACCCAGAGGTCCTTGACATTAGGCGCGCCAGTTGTTTTCCGGTGGACACAAAATCAGGCAGCAGCAGGGCTTCACAAGGCTTCAGTGTGGACTGCTATCACGTCGACAGTCCAAATCTGGAAGGACGTTCATAAGCAGACCTTGGGACTTAGTCCAAAACATGAGTGTGGCTCCCCACATTGCGTTTAAACGCAACAAGGAAGTGCCCTTTCCTTGCTCAGACTTTCGAGAGCTCCTCATCCATTGCTCTATATCCTTCAATGTTGAAATACACCCCCTTCGGAAAGATAGATGAGTGCTCACTCAACTTCAGCGACACATGATGCCTGCTCTGAGAATACGGCAGACTTTGATTACAGAAAGAGGAAAGTAACATTAAGGCCACAGTACAGCCTCGCCCATGCTATCAGAATGAGCTCCCATCCAGAAGTTGGAGTCCAGATTAAACTTCAGATTGCTGAGCTCCGGGCATGATTGAGGCCAGGGTACAGGCGCAGTGTATAGGAAGAAAACAAACAGAAGCTCAAGCGCCAATTGCCCGTTGGCGGCTTGATTCAGCAAAGTCAGCAAACACTCACAGCACCGTCAAGTTTACCAGATCAAATGAAGAAGCAAGCAGCCTCTGCGAAGGCCTTGAAAGAGATCCGCCCTCACCTGCTGCTTGCTTTCGCACTCCAGGGAGCACAAGCGGCGCACATCAGTCAATGCCAGTACATCATCTAAAGGATTCTCAAACTTGCTTACCTCCAGCAGACACCACAACCGCCGGCACTGGATGCACCCTTTTGCAGCGCGGCGCCTCTTCCCTCCCCAATACACTGGACACACTGACGTTGCTAATGTGCACCATGACGGGCGTGTCCCACCGCCTCGGATACGGCTGGATCAGCTCCTCCCCCGTCGTCGTGTCCTCATCTTCTGCATACAGACGTATCGTCCCCCCCGGCAGGTCCACCCTGACATCCCCTCTCAGCAAGCAGTACTCCGACAGCGTCTCCCTTGTGCACCGAAACACCTCCCTCTTCTCCAGCAGCCCGATCTGGCGCAGCCGCTCGATCGACAGCCCCTCCCATTTGGACCTGGCCGCCAGGGCCGTCCCCGACTTCCGCAGCTCCCGTTCGGGACAGCTCGACGGCGACTCTGAGTAGAGCGTCAGCAGGCTGTAGGACAGGGAGGCCAGCACCAGCGTGCAGAAGAACAGCGTTGAGCGGCGCACGGTGCGTGGCCGCCTGCGCTCATTGCTGGCATCCTGCTCCCAGGGACGCTGCGCCGACGTGCTGGCCGCTGGAGCGGTGGAGGCCCGTCCGTCGGGGGGGTGCGAGACAGCCCTGGTAACCATTGGCTCATCGGCAGCCTACCCCCCCGTCGAGATTGGCTGCCAACATGCAGAGCGCGCTCCTTTCGAGAACTCTCAGGCAGCTCTAGTGGCACGGCTGCCGGCCTGTCTTGATTGCAGGAGGTTTCACGTTTCACGGCAACTGCTTGGTGGCGACTCTAGGGAACTTGCTTGGTTCACAAGATGATGTGACTGAGCGTGTCTGCCCTCTTATTTATTCAAGGACCATGCTTTTACCCAATTGAGACCAAAGACCAGATTGGGGTCAACTCTGCCGACTCTAAGACAGGGCAAAGGCATTCATTGTGGCTTTGGAAGCTTACAAATCTGCTCCTAGCGGCCACAACGCTTGAAGTTGAACGCATTAGCCTTCCGAGAAAACAAATTGGTTTTACCCTAGATTACCCTGGCTAAGGGGACCGAACTACAAAAGATACCCTGACCTGAGAACTTAGTCTACACAGGAAACCCAAAGACCAGGAAAAGGCTCACTACTCCGTGGGCACTACTTCTTGGCCACGCATGAATCGGATGCCATTTTGCATCGCTGTAGAATTTATCAGGGCCCTATACTGTTTAAAATGGTGCCCTCAAGATTGCAGGGACCGGCAAAACCTCTGCTGCAGATGAAATGCGTTCTCTCGGGACATGTCTCTGCGTTGGAGAAGGGTTGCAACTTGCAATGAAGGATGCCAGAGTCCAGACGTCTGCAAAGAAGCAGTCCTAGGATAGGTCTATCCCCTGTCCGTCATTCCAAGTTTGCTGGATCACCCTGGCAAAATCAAAATTGGAGTTCTGACTCTGA
>DF237724.1:0-30007 GCA_000708835.1 Klebsormidium nitens | reverse complement strand
CCACTCTCGACGATCACAGTGTAAGATGCCAAATTCGACCGGGCTTCAGTAAGTCATCCAGTTTGGAGGCACTTTGGTTGGCAACGGAGGTACCTCAAAGCTCATGCTTTATTCTCCACAAATCATTGAGCTGAAGCCTGGACCACCACTTCAGCTCAATGACTCGGAGTGTACTGAGTGGCGTGCTACAAGAGCCCTTGGAGTTTGACCCCATTAGTGCAGCCAGTGTCACGTCTTTCCACTTTAGTAGTCTACTGCTGACAAATGCGCTTGACTTTGCTACACTGGCAGTACTAGTATCCAGCATTACAACCAGCCTCTTCAATGATAGCTCGACTCTCCATTGGTGACAGCGACTTGAAAGCAAACAAATGCCGCATTGCTCACCTCTTGCCAGAAAGAAGACGCGCACACTTCCGCCTTCCAGCTCGCCAATGCCCGTGGCGCCACACAATGCAGCCCTCCTGCCGCGAGTCAGTCCAGTGGCAAGATACAAGTCCATACTGACTGCAACTCCGACTCGGCGGCGCATAGCTTATGAGATGCACGGGCGTACCGGGCACTTTCAGCACATTTTAGCCGAATCTCGGATCGACGGCATTCGGATGCCCCCGGCCCATCGGACGGCCGAGAAAGTTGGGTGGGATTGGAGACTCGCGCCGCCCCGCGGGTGTGGACTGCAGAGAGAGAACCGCGCCGCTGTTCAGGTATGCTTGATAAGGTTTCTCAGCCAACAAATCTGCTTCGAAAGCTTGGAACAAATGAATAGATTCATTGCTGCAGTTAAGCGCAGAAGTACCAGATATTTGAAGATGAAGAGGCTCTCTGGGGCCCCATATCATACAGACTTGCATACTGCTCTCAAGAATGTGAAGCAATCTGGAGCTTCTGTGTGATCCACACGCTCAAGTTCTTTAGCCTTCCAGGACTGGAGGTCCCTGCTCTTGGCCCAATAAGCTTGCCGCTTCTCCCCTACCAAGCACAGCAGCTAGCTCAAGTATCTCCCCCAGCACCTTTCGGTCGCAGGTGAGGGTGCAGAGCTAAGTGCGCTGGGTTTCATCCTCTTTTTTATTTCTCAAATATCATTCTTTCAAAGCTTTATGTTCATGCTCGTAGCCACAACCGATGCTCTAGAAGATTTACGATTGTCTGCCAATCCAACATGCAATCCAATGACCCTTCAAACTGCTTCTCTCAGGTATCTGAAAATCCTACAATTGCTTCCCGAGACAACTTTTTTGTTTCGGTTGTTTCTTCTTATTGCTCCTTGAAGAAGCATTGGACCAGGATCACCATTTTATCAACAGATAGCCTCAAGATGGAAGGATGCAGAATCAACAAGCAGCCTCGATACTAAGGCGTTTTCTCCCTGGTTCGTCTATCAGGGAAGCGACCATTTACGACGACAGTGTCCGCAAATGCCGGCAGCTGTCTCCGCAAGAGTTTAGGCTGGCAGGCCCGGACTGGGACTCTCAGGTTCGTCAGCTGACAGACGAGAGAGTCAAGCGGGACCTCCGCCTTCCAGACACTCTCAAAGTAGTCCCAAGCCTCTACAAGTGCCTCTTATATGAGGCTGGGGGCTTCTTCACGACTCATCGCGACACTGAGAAAGAGGAAGGCATGTTTGGGACCATGGTTGCCCTACCCTCTGCACATTCTGGAGGTGAGCAGACTGAGGTCAAGGTTCTTTATCACGTGTTTTCTCGATCTTCGCCTGATTCCCATGTTGCAACTTGCTTTGACTGTACGTGCAACAAAACATTCTGTCTGCTCTTATACATCTAATAGACCGGTGTCAGGAACACTGCTGTGTTGTTGAAGGGAAATTCTGGACTTTATTTTTGCTCCACACTACTTGCCTTAGACTCCTTCGAAGTCTGCTTTTAGGAGAGCTCGTCGTTCGCCACGCCAACCAGAAGATTGTCATCGATTTCGGCAGCATGGACCTGTATCGTCTGCACTACGCCGCCTTCTTTGCCGACTGTCAGCACGAGCTGCGTCCAGTTCGCTCAGGGTACCGCCTGGCTCTTATCTATAACCTGATTGCTCAGGTATGGGCATCCAAGTAGCTTATTGTCGTTCTTAGGTTGCTTGCTTCATAAAACATCATGTCGTTGCTCAACAAATGTGCTAGCAATCTGAGACAGATTGGCACGCATCTGACTGACTCCTTGCATGTTCATTTGACTTTCAAGAAACCCTGTCAGGGCTTGAAAGCGAGTTGACCCCTTACGAAGTCGTTGTTTTGGATGTCCTGGTTAGGTTTCCTTGACTTGCTGAGAACCCGAACCAGAGTTGCAAGGCAGGGAAGCACATAAAGCTATCGTTTGGGTCCGTTCAATCGTCCTGTTCCAACTTGCTCGATGCCCTTCGTGATGAGAGTGTGGATCGTTGCAGGGATCTACGCGCGTTCCATTGCCTGCTGACAACACTGAAGCCGCAGAGCAGGTTGTGAAGGCCATAAAGACTTGGAGCAGAGATAAGAGCGGTCCCCAGAAGCTGGTCATCCCCTTGGCGCACCAGTACTCGAGCAAGAGCCTGACCTTCGACAGCCTCCGGGGAACGGACATGGCCACCATTGACGTCCTCCTACAGGCAGCCAAGGTGAGGACGACTTTGCTCCTTGGCTTTTTGTCAGACTGAAAGCAGTGGCCCTGAAAATTTGGATGGTGGGGGCGCCTTGCGCTTGAATCCAATCAGAAGAGGCTTTCCCATTTGGAATAGTACATAGTTGGCCACTCTTGACCATGTCCTTAGTATCTGCTGGTTGTCTTGGTCAGTTCGATATGTCCGCGGCATTCCACTACGCCAGGCTTTTCACAAGAAAACTTTTTGCAAGTAAGATTCAGTACCACGAACGTTGACCTGTTCAAAAGCGGCGTCTGCTCTTGTGGTTCAGGCCCCGGGTGCACCCCCGTTCCATTGTAACTTAGGGACGCTGGAGAAGTATGAGGAGGGTTGGGAATACGAAAGGGGATGGGAAAACTCAGAATACAAACCTTATGACAGGATAGAAAGTACTTATTCGAAGTTGCGCGATCTGGTGGCTGTCGACAAGGAAAAGCACAAATATGACATGCTCAACTTCAGTCGGAGAGGTGAGCGTGTTGAACCAAATCTACTTGGGATAGGACTGTATTTGTATTCTGATCATTGAAATGCTAGCTCGTCTCTATAGCCACATAAGGAGAATTGATATTTCAAAATCATTGGTGTCCGAGAAGATGACTGAAGTTCCGCAAGAGAGATGGTTTGAGGTGATACGAATACTCAAGGCTGCATTTTCATTGGGCAGATCATATAAAGAGTCTGCTGTAACGCGAAGATCGCAGCATTCTTTCTCCTGCAATTTCAGCGGATGAAGCTTCTATTCAAACACTACCTGCAGAGTAGACGCGTTCACCCGGAAACTTATCCTGCTTCGATTCCCTCAGAGCTCGTTCCAAACGACGCCCTCGACCACCGGGGCTGGGACAAGGTGCAAGCAGGGGAGGACACCGGGAACCAGGGCGTGAAACAGGACCGCTGGTACCACCAGGCAGCAGTCATCCTCTGGCTACACAGGGATCACTGGGAGGTGATCAGCGCCGACAATGCAGACACGGCCGTTATGGTAAGGAGCAACAAACTTTCGCCGAAGCAAATTCAAATTGGATTTGGCAACTTCGTATCCTATTCATCGTATCTGTGCATATCCTTCTAAAGCGCATCAGAAAACATGCTCGTGAATGGTACCGTACTTTAAGGACTTGCAACTGATCGACAAGGATGAAAGAAGGGTGCTTTGCTTCACCTGTCTTCCGTTTCCGGTTTCTCCCAGGAGGCGTGCTCAATCTCCGACAGGTTGAGAGCTCGGCCCGGCACGTTCGAGCCCGTAGGGATGCGCTCGGGCACCCTTTCGCCCCGAGAGGCGAGCACAGTCGTCGTTCTCAAGCACGGCCACGTGTCCCTCGAAGACGAAATATCGCGGGCGCTCAAGGCGCTGTGCCCACACTCGGAGTTGCTTTCCGAAGATTGTGCCAGAAAGCTGGCCGAACTCATCATCCAACACGGTACCCAGGACCATGCAGAGGTAAGCATCCAATTCTGGTGAGAAATGACGATTGCGACTTTCGTGTAGGGGTGCTGCCTTGAGTGTTTCAAGAAAGCCAAATTGAGAAGACACAAAAAGAATGCAAATCCTGAGCATTAGTATTCTTAACCAACACACGTCGGAGCAGATACTGTACTGGATCTGCGTTCCAACCCGTCAGGGGCCTAGCTTTTGTGAAGATCGCATTGCTCCTTCTTCGTAACTTTTCGGGCCTTCCCATCGTCCATTCAACGATGCAAATTCCCAGTCACAAGTTCCTCATGGCAAAACCACGCTTCTTGATCTGGGAGATGGAAATAGGCTTTGGTCACCTTCCGAGTCCGCAACATCTGCTGTACCTACGAGAAGGTCAGCGACCGTTCATTCTCGTTCCCCCTGCTGCTTCCAGGCGTTTGTCTCAAACTATGGCGGCCCACACGCGCCTGGCGAGCCCGTGGTGGCTCCGCTCGGGGCCCACTTCGGCTGGGGGGGCCTCCACACGCCGCTTCTAGCCGCGCTTCAACGTTCCTTCCACCCTTCCAACCTGGCACGCAGCTTCTGGCTCATGCTAGACATAGCACCGCCCCTTGCGAACCGCGAAGGGGCCGCTCAAGAAGAGCCCCCTCTAGCAACGAAATACGGCACGGCCGCGGGACTCGGCCCAAAGTCTTCGACCGGGGGCGAAGAGCGCGAGGACGGATTGGCTGCGGAAGCAAGCGACTGGGAGCATGTCGATGTGTGCGCGGCCGCCGTCAATTGGTTGACTTGGCGCATTCTCTGGCAGCGCTTCGCTGGTGAAGTGTCGGACTACGGTTACGATCTCTCAAAATCGGCGTCGACGACATGACCGCCACCGGAGCTTACTCGCGCGCTACGGACCCGATCAGTGGGCGCCGCTGACACTGAAAATGACGAAGAACTTGGCCAGGATTTCGACAACTTCGGCCACGGAGCTGCTTTTCCGGATTGCGGTCGAGAAAGCGATCGGACGCCCGCCCGGACGCACGGATGGCGACCTCTTGCCTGCCGCCCAGGGTTTCTGCGAATTACTAAAGGACGCGGTAGTCACCACGCTTCTCGTAGAAGAGGACGCCCCAACGCGATCGGAGTATGATCCAAGCCCAGCGCGGAGCCCCGAGTGGGCCTGCCAGTTGCTTGAGTCGCTCTACTGTCTCGAAGTCCCCCCAGAAACTATGGAGTCGGTAGTCGCTCACCTGCTCGCCAAGCCCCGGCTTCACGACATGGGCAAAACAATGCTTCCAGCAATCGAGCCGCTCTTTGAGTGGTTAGGGGCCGAGCGCGCAAAGGACGCGCCCTGGTTTGTGAAACTCTGCCTGGGCTGCCTGGCCGAGCTGCGGGAAGAGGTCTGCGTGAAACCTCGCGAGCCGCGTAACTGGGCGATGCCCGTCACGTGCGTTTGCAGCTGTAAGCGGTGTCAGGAGCTGGTGAAGCTGTGCCTCGATCCGGCCCGTGCGTACTTGCTGATGGAGGAAGTGACAGAAGACGAGGAGGCGCATCTGCGGGACAGCGTGCAAAGGTGAGTCCGTCACGTCTCTCACTCTGTAAAAGCAAGGATGGTAAGTGAAGGTCGAACCCTTTAATCTGTTTGCTGGATAAGTTCGAAAGGTTTATGGGTCTAGTAACGCCCCTTACTTCCGGCTGCCGTTTGTGTCGAAAGGCGCGAAGGCTTTAGGCACGGTTGAGAGGGGATCTTCTGCGTTTCGACCTTGACTGTGGTTACAACTCCACAGAAAGATCCCGGTATTGTGGAGCTTAGATCTTGGAGATTTCGTGATCCAGAACTCATACTTGTCTCAAACCACGCCCAACTACCCTTAACGCAGGTACAATCTGCCCATCTCGCCGGAAGAGCGAGATGGACAAACTGACCTTGAGTGGACAAAAGCGGGATCCGATAAGTTCCCGGATCAATCAGAATTAAGGGGAGCGATCTGGGATCAAAGAAAGCTTGCGATGAAAGCAAAGAAACTACGAGACAATCGAGCCCTCATCCGCAACATGCTCGGTGACTTGCTGGGGGAGGGCTTAAATTCAACTCGTGGAGTGTGAATAATCTCAGATCGGCGGAAAAGCAGGTTCAGCAAAACCTGCAGTACTCCAGACAATCGTGACGATCTAACATCTTGAACGCTGGCCAATCTGCTCGTCGTGATGAAGGTATTAGTGAATGGAGTCGCGCTTAACACGAGTGCAAGTCCGGTTATACATATTATGTCTGGTGTAGCTCATAAGAGAACCCTGTACATTCTTACAAAAAAGTTTTGCACGTCATGCAGACATGCTTTCATGTATAACGTGCATAGCTGCAAGGCGGATCGTTGAATGGAGTTCTTGCACCGTGGCGCGAAACACCATTAAATCAGTAACTTGTTTGCAAAAACGTTTTTCCGCTGGTCGCCAGCTGGCCTGCTTATAGATCAGCAGCATGCTTGCGACCGGCATCTATCATCTTCATTGGCACTGCATCGACCGAGGCGGCCAGCTTTGTACAAATGTGCAACTTCTTGTCGGGTGCGGTAATCGTCTGCATCATACTAAGGCAGATCCTGCTGTGTCCTTCGAGACGAACTCACATGCAGATTTTATATATGGTTGTCCGATCTCCTGTTTCCAAATCAGGTCCTGGCATGCTAGGTGGGGTCGGTCGGCGCCGCACGTTTGCAAACTCGGATCCCGCGCACATATCATGATATGTATGCATACTATGCAAGTTGTCGGCCGGGACATGAGCATGCACGCTACATAGGCCTTCCTTAGCATGAGCGCTTCACCAATAGCATGATATAAAAGGTTTGGCAACGAATGAGAATTCGGTAGGTCTTCTGCTGCTTGCCTGAGCATGCTGCGGTCTCAACAACACGGTGGAACAGTACGGTTAAATCGTTTGACTCAATCATGATTGAAACTCGCAGGAGTGCAACCACAGACGATGTAAATCTTTGCGAGTGAAAACCTGGGCCAACCGAGGACTGTGAAACTGACGCCGGATTTGAATTACTTCTGTTGATTGGCGTTGGGGGCTTACTCACCGGCCACGGACGGCATAATACGTCAAACCTCACTTTTTCCGGTATGGAACCAGTCCCCGAGTAAGCTCAGTTTCTCTCATTCCCCCTCGTCTGCCTGCTTCACTCCGTATTTGACCACCGTCCGAGGCCAAGTTTCTCCGTACACGTCGGGTTGGACGTACTGCCTGTCCACGGCCCAAGGGCGGTCTGCAGTGGACGACTTGGGGTCAGATAGCCGAGATATAACCCACAATGAGAATTTGCAATCTGAAAGGAACTCTTTGCGCCAGAGGTTAAGGTGGTTTCACGTGTGCATCTCCGTCCTTCTCCGCGTTTGTGCTTATCGTCCTGTCTCCCCCTTTTTCCGGCCTCTCCCAAAAACCGCAGCAAGTCTTTGCGTTGCCAAGCCTTCTCGCACGTTGTAGCAGCAGGCCAAGAGCCTCACTGGAGTATTCACGGTCCAAGAAGAGGTTAATCAGGGGAGAGCGGTTTATTAATGTTGACTCAGAGCCTCACCTTTGGGGCCGTACTTTGCTGGCGGCAGTGCGTACGGGATCGGCAGCCGGACGATCACCGGCGTTCCATCGGACGGCTCGCTGTTCGGCAGCTGCGAATCGTGCGGGCCCGGCCGCTCGGCAGTGCTAACGAAGCGTACCGTTCTCTGCCCTTGTGCGTCACCCCCGGTCCTTCCCCCTGGTCCTTCTGCCCTGCCTTTCTCTCCCGCTGCTTCTTCCCGGGTCCTCGTCTCCGATCCTTCGCCCCCGGATCTCTCCCCGGTACGTTTTCTCTTTCCACTTGTCGGACCCCCCTTTTCAAACCCGCCCGGACTGCCAGCCTCAAAAATGCTTTCTCCTTCGCAGGCACCCACTTCACCGCCCTCCTTTACTTCCTCTACCCTCGCTTTCTGAGCAACCCCGCCAGAGGTTTTGCGGTTACCCCCTGGCGTTAGAATTCTAAGATTCTGCCCCGCCCCCCCGGCTGCGTTGTCCGTACACGAGAACTGCTCCCCGAGGCCGTAGCGCGCAACCAGCGACGGCACAAACAGTACCCCCAGCTCGTACGACCGCACCATGAGCTGGGTATCGTTTCTCTGCAGCGACCCCCAGGCCGCCTTGCTCAGGTTGGCGCTCGTGAGCAGGCACCACGCGACGTCGTTCCCGCGGTGCCGCACGAACGTCTTGATGTGCGGCATCACGCGTCCGCGCCCCGCGTGGTCCGCCTGCAGGAAAGACATGAGAGGATATTTGTAAGCTGGACGTTCTTGAGCAGGTCCGTGTCGCAATTTGGATCTGGACGGCTGCAAAAACAAGCCGTTCGATGTACCCAATGTAGCCTTGGGACGGCTGCAGATCTGTGCCCGGCATTCACCGCCAGGCGGCCCGCTCCGCAAAGCGTTGCAAGAATCTGAACCTATTTGTTGTGTGAAACCATGATGTCCCGAACCTGAGAAGAATGATGACGGTAAATCTAAGCGGACAGCCAAAGGCTTCTCTCTCCCCCCAGCGTTGACGGGAGCAACGTTCCCTTGATGCGACTTGAATAGCAGTTTGAACTTTGCGAGAGGCTTGATGGCTCATACTTACGGGACAGATCACAAACCACTTGGCGAACCCTTCGGATGATCGTGAGTTGAGGATCAGAAAGAGCTTCAAGTTTACCTGCACCTTCAGAGAAGCGTACGTGACGACCGCTCGACTGAAAAGCCGAGGTACTGAAACAAGTACGCTCTTCTTTCTATCTTCGAAGTCAACAGAGTCGAAGCGCCGACCGCTGATATATCGTCTTCATCATTTTTTCACTATGCTCGTATACGGCAACAGTCGAACTATGGAACTCATCATCAAAAAATGCACTGATCATTTTCTGCTTACCTGAAACTTGGACCAGTATCGCTGCAGCCATGGCCGCGCCACATTTTTCTCAGGCCCAGGGATTGCGCCCCCCGCGCAGTAGCCCTCTATGGACTGCCGCACGTCCTCTACTGTCGGCCACACGACGCGCACCTCTCCCAGACCAAGCGGCGGTCCGGAAGCCGTCCGGCCCTTGCTCAGGCTAGCCAAGAATTCGGACATCCAGCGCTCGTCCAGGGAGCCCAGCGACGAGAACTAGGAAAGGGAGAAATGGGGCAAAAATCAGCAAGTGTCCGAAAGCCGTCCGGATGTGGCTCAGGCTGGACAATGCTTTGGAAGTTCACAGCTCGTCCAGGGAGCCCAGCGATGAGAAAGTAGAGGAGGGGAGGGAAAAGGCATCAGCGCGGTCCGAAAAGCGTCCGATCCTGGCTCAGGCAGGAACGCCATTCCGGCCTTCCAGCGCTCGTGGAGGGATCTCGGCGGGCGAGAACCAGGAGGGGGTTGGAAGAAGAGAGGGGAGATTTCAGGAGGGCGAAGTGAGAGAGGAGGACGAAGTAAAGCTCAGCGGGGTGAGCTGTCCGGGGTCGGTCGGAAAGAGTGCGCTTGTCCCGTGTCTCGCTTTCGGCAATACCCAATTGAAAATACTATCTGATGGAGCAAGAAATTCCACGGCAGGAAGGCGCGAGAAAGCTGCTTCACAGGGATTGGCCGTTTCCAGACGAGTTGCATCGACAAGACTCGACCAAGGCCAAATGCACCGGCGTTGGCTTGGAAATGCTCAATGGTTGCGACAGATTGCTGGGACACACTAATTTGCAAAACACATCTCTGGGTTTCCATCAAGGATTCCAATGAAGCTTTTGAGTAGAGGCAAGACGGCTTGATTTCGAGGATCGGACCAGAAGGTAAAAGCTTGACGAGTCGGAAAAGGAGCCACAAAGAAGTCAACTCCAGCCCTACACTCGCGTTGAAAATTGGAACCAGATTCATGATGGGACCCAATGCGTTACTTTGCCAGCAGCATCTTCGACTTCCCATCAAATACTTAGAAGTCTTCGTGTTGTAATAGGTAGACCGAACCACACAACCTGGCTTGCAACGGAGAATACACGGTCAATCCCAAGAGCAATCTTCGCGAGCCACTGCCCAAATGAAGGAACATGCAATGAACTTTTTTTCCCAAAAAGCTCACTCGTTGGACGTGCTGTCTACCAACCGAAAGATGAAAAATGAAATATCACAGTCAGCAAACTCGCAAACCTTTTACCCAAAAGAACGCCCCAGCGGGCGCCTCACCTGATACACGAGCGGCGCCCTCCTGAAGTCGTCCCCAAACGCCTCCTCCTCGAGCACCGCGCGCATCTTCATGTGCCCCCACTTGCGCAGCGCCGCCCCGCCATGGTACCCAGGCACTGACCCCACCAGCCGGACCGCCGCGCGCGAGAAGTCGAACCGCCGGAAGAAGGAGGCGTTGACACGTGTCGCCTCGTCGGTGCCGTCTGGGGAGGGGACAAGCGCGCCGGGCCACCGGAGGGCTTCTAGGTAGTCCAAGAGGTCGCGCTCGAAGGGGGAGGACGGCGGGCTGTCGGGGGTCTTTAGGGGGAAGTCCTGTGCGGAAAGGAGACGAGAAAGTGTTCAGTGTCATCAAAAGAAAAGTTTGATTTGCCCACATAGAGCACTTGGCTTGTAGCGCGACCCAGTCAATCTCATTTTGTACGGGCCAGAGTGAAGTATTGTTTCCTTATCCAATAATATCGGCTTTTACTGACTGCTCCACAATTTTTGGCCTAACAAAGCTGGCGGTTGGTAAGGACGGACTCAACGTAGAGACAGCGAAAATTCCGGAAGATGGTGCGGGAGATCAATAGATACACCGAAAAGGACGGCCAGCCCCGCTTAGCGGGGAAAGAATGATTACGAGAAGTTTTAGCAGCGATCAAGCGGTATGGGCTGCCTTTTTTCTCCTGCAAGATTGCAAGATCCTTCTTGTCGATCCTTCTTGACCATGAGCATACGATTTGTTTCGCTTCACTTCTGGATAACGTCCGACATTCGCACTGCTTGCCTCGTCCTGCTAATCAAAGGGACGCTTCCATGATCGGCCCTTCATTTACCACCAAACAATGTGACAGAAATGGGTGAGAATGGGGCGCTTGCCTGGTACCAGAGGCCCTGCGTCTTGTTGTTCCAGTCAATGTAGATGAGGTTCGCGGTATGTACCACCACTCGGACGCCGCCCCGGTACACCACGACCATGGCCTTGCTGTGGTGCGTGCCATACGAGATGGGCAGCGGCGGCTTATGCAGGGAGAAGTTGGCCGGCTTTGTGGACTGCACCACAGAGCGTCTGCTGTGGTTGGCATAAAAAGTCACACTAAGCTCTCAGGAGTATGAAAGGATATGACAGGAAACATTCTTCTGCGCAGAGCATCTGCTGTGGTTGGTATCAAGAAGTCACAAGAAGCTCTCAGGAGTATGCAAAATCGTGATGGGAGACACACTTCGACTCCGTCTGTGATAAGGAAGGGTCTAATAAAGTTTTCGCGTGAGGAAAAGGGGTTTCAGTCTTTTGAGCGGCAGTCAAGGGCCTGCTTGGAAGAAGGAAAGAACTGGACAAGCTATGTACCCTGCAAAGCGTGGAAAGGCACACAGACGTCGGCCGAGCCAGCTGGAAGCAACAGTAGCTCTCAGGAGGGCGAGTGAAGCCCTTGCTCGTCCATCAAATACAGCCGCAAACGAGACGGCAAAGGAGGCCGTTCTGCCTTTCGCCAAGGTATGTCCCTACTGCTTCCTCAGATGAAGCCCTCTGCAGCCGAGTACTGCAAAGGCTTTGACCAATCATAACCTTCGATACTGGAATCCACACAACTCTGCAAGCTTCGGCTCACTAAGCTTCCCCTATGGTGAAGTCCAGAACCTATCTATAATCATGGAAGACCAGGGACTTCCTGACAATGGACATAATCTTTGGGGCTTCCATATGATGAAGAACTTTCGGAACAGTCATATGCAGACAGCCCTCACCTGCAGCCTCTCCAGCGATGCCCCCGACTCCCCGTGCATCAGAATAACCCGGGGGACGTGGTACAGAATGGGACACGCTGACAGCAGCCATTCGATGTCGATCATGTAGTTCGTCAGAATGCACCACTGGACGTCGCCCCGGATGACGTCACTGATGCGGCAGCAGCCGCGCTTCGCCCAAGGCGGGAGGGCGTGCACCTGGACATGGAGCGGAGACGCAAGAGATGTAGGAGGTGATGGACAGTGCCCCTTTCGAAGCCTAGAAAGAGAAAGTTTGGAGCTCTGAAATGATTACTTTGCCATTTTCAAATCTTCAACCTTCAATCAACATCCAGGCAATCTCCAGTCCACTCCCAAGTAAAGCCAAAAGGCTCTAGATTAAATCTCGACTACTTTCCCGATCGTCAAAAGTCTACTTCCAAGTAAAGCTAAAAAGCATGCTGATTCCAGCCCATTCGAAAGGACTTCCATTTGCTCGAGCTGAGTTGGACCCTACCTGAAGCAACTGAAACGCCCCTGGGCCATCACTCCCGTGAGCCCCCCCCTCCTCTGGCGACCTGCCAGACGTCGCCGCTTCTCCTGCTGCCCCCTCTGTCTCGCCTCTCCTCCGCCGCTTTCTATCTGGCCCTTCCACCCTTCCCTCGTCCCCCGCCCCTCCCTCCTGCTCCTGAAGCATGCGTGCGAGAGCCTCGTCTGAAGCAAGCTGCTCTTTGCTGTGGTGTGAATGGGCCCCACCATGGGCCCCCTCCTCCTTCTGCAATTTGCGGGCCAGGTCTTCGTCCTGAGCTAGCTGGTCTTGGTGGCTGCTAGGTTGCCCCCCACGATGGCAGTCGTCATCTTGAGCGTCAACCTGGACTTCACCCAGCAACGGGTGTTCCGCTTGTAGCACGGCAGAGCTACCCGCGCCGCCAATTTCGACCAACAAAGGTACGCTCCTCGAGTTGAGGGGGGACTGGTTATCCAATGGCATTCTTGGCACAGAGGTTTGGCCGATGAGCGGTGGTGTCTGCTGATTCTCACGTAAGGCTAGAACGCCACTCAGTTGGGCATCACTATCAGTTCCTTCCTGCCGTCTCCCCTTGACACTATGGGCCACTTGCCTCTCAAAGATCTCCGGCAGTCCAACCCTTTCTACATCTAAATTTCGTGCAATAGGGTGACAACTTGCCCCCTGAAGGTTTACTTCATACTGGAGCCGCCCAGGCAGAAATTCCAGCATGCCTCGGTCTCTTAGAAGTGCGCTCTCTCCAGGTTGGAGGCGTATGGTGGGGAACCCGAGGTTGGTGATGGCAGCGGGGTTCTGGCCCACCTATGAACAACGTAATGTTTTCATTGAGAGCAAATTATCGGCCACATCAAGCGAGTCTGCTGAGATTGAAGCACTGGATTTCTCCAAATTGCATGCTAACTTTACTTTCCGCGAGCATGGGCTTCAAGGATTTGAGGACGTAGATGGCAAATGACTCCGCCACTCAGAATGCTCATGCTTCAGGTTACTTACCACAGTCACCTCTATCTCCCGTAGCCGCACGTCTAGCTGCAAATGCCGCCGGCTCACATGAGGCACCTTGTGTGTGCCGAAGAGCTCCCTTCCTAAAACTTGGCTTCCCTCGTGCAGCTCAATGCATCCACAGAAAGCCACTGCACTTAGGTCCTCTGGTTGAGCACCTGCTGAGCTGCCTGACAAGATCTGAGCTGGAGTCAGCACGGCAAGAACTGGAGACGCCATTCACAGCCACCATTGGCATGCGCTTTCCGCTGAGCAAGAATACGCGACGCTGTCATAGCAGCAAACTGCTGCAGGAAGGAGCAGGATGCATGCAGAGCTGCAACCAGCTGCCAACGAGCTGTGATCTAGGAAGGCGAGAAGTTTAATGGTCCAAACTTTCTCGCTGAGGACCTCCCGCGCCGCAGCTTGCGTGTGCGTCTTTATGCCACGTGGAAAACATCGAAGCCGTATAAAATCTGTCGCTCAACCTGTTGACGGTCCGAAGTTCCGCTAAGTTGAAGTTCTTGGAATTCAAGTTGAGAGTTTCACATTTCAGGATTCAATCCAGCAAGGACAGTCACAGCTAGACTCAGAGAAACTCAGGCGTCGCAGCTACCGGCAAAACAGAAAAGAAGGGAGCTCATCATACAGCATGGCGGTTGCGCCGGTGGGGGACTGCTCACGTCAACGGACATAGGCTGCCGTGGCATGCAGTGCAAGCAAGAAGGGGGAAAGCCATTTTTGCGCTGCGTGCTTCTCAGGGAAGATGTTGGGGACTCGTTGTTTCCCGAGCTTGAAGATGAAGCCTCTTGGGCTTGACAGGTATGAGTTTGCACGTCCCTTCCGGCCCCTTTGACTTATTCATTTCTTTGTCAACATGAGTGGCCCTCAGCGAGCAGGGGTTCAGGTTTGGTTGTGATTGATTCTGTCTCGCTTTGGGGCAGATTGCTTCGTGCATGGCCAGTCTGCCCACCTTGCGCTAATGGGTTTGATCCTGATTATTCTGTCTGTTTACGTGGCCGCGATTGTGTCAGGCTGTTCCTTGTCGATATAAAAAGCGCAGACATTGAGAGGGATTCTGTTGACATGCTGTCCAGTCTTTGGCAGCACTCTGGAATCTTGTTTGATTCTATTGATCTGCTCTGGCTGTGGGTTGGTTGGATTCGATGCTGCTTCCATCGCTGCAGAGTTTTGCTTTGAGTTTGTCTGATAGTTTGCGAGCTGGTCTTGCAGGATAGTTGCATGACCAGTGGCGGATGCCTTCTTGAGCGCATCTTCATAAAGCATAATCTACCGAGGTCGTAGGGTTACCCTGTGCGAGTGTAGCAATAGGAACCACGAGTGTAGCAATAGGAACCAGCAACCATGGATGTGAGGAGTGGGCCAGGGTCCGCTCCAGATACCAACTCCCCTCTGCTAGGGACCTCGTCTAGTCAAGGAGCTCCTCAAACCAATCCTCCAAACCGGACAAGCCCCAGGAGAACCATCCAGGCAGCTTCGTATTTCAGGCGAGCAGGCAGCAGCCGGTTGATGAGAGAGCAGTCACTCCAAGTTAGGGAATCGGCAGCTGAGCAACTGGAGGAGAGGCAGTCTGATTGGGCATACTCACGGCCGGTAGTCGTCCTTGATCTGGTGTGGAACCTCGCCTTCGTAATAGTAGCTGCTGTTATCTTGTTTCTGAGCAAGGATGAAAAGCCAAAGAGCAACCTGCGGTTGTGGATAGCCGGGTACGCAGCACAGTGCCTCGTGCACATGGTCTGTGTGTTTGCTGAATTTAAGAGGAGGCGGCGGAGAGCAGGGGCAAGGAGGACAGCGTCTGGCACGGTAGTCACAACAACAGGTTTTGATTCAAGACGGGTTGCTGTCAGAACAGAGACAGAAGGGGGCGAGCCAATAGAACCTGCAAGGTAAGGGTTGGCACCTGACTGGCATTGGTCAAGGAACTTGCTTGGGATTGAGTCAAAGAACGGTCATTGATACCCTTTGTGCTACATTATTTGTCAACCCGCTATTGTGGCCAGAAGGGCTAGCATACCCATTGCATTTTGCAAGTTGGGGGTTTAGTGTTGCTGCTCAAAGAGGAGGCTGATGGATCGAAGCATTTGGATTTAGGACGTTTATTTCTTACCAGAACGAGGAGGTCGATGAACTCGGATCAGGAGGTTTACAAGCATGGAGGCTGCTAGTGTGCCTTACACAGACTCCCAACGAATTTGGTACATAATGCAGCTTCTCCTGGATTGGCAGCTCACATGGAATGCAGGCATCTCTTAAACTTTTGTAAGCTTCTGCTCGGGGTTCCTGTTCCTCACATTGTTGCTTCTGTTGTGCAGCCTCGCAAAGCGACTGGAGTCTGCCAACACAATGTTCTCTTTTGCATGGTGGATTGTTGGGTTCTACTGGATTACTGCAGGCGGCCAAAAGCTTGCACACAATGCTCCTTGCCTTTACTGGTAAGGGCCGGACAATCCTGCAATGAATCCGCCCAGAGGTTGTTTGCAATACTAATGCATAGCAGCAAGCAGGGTTCTGTTCTCTTTTGACCAATGATGTACCGAGCTGCTTCTGGGAGTGCCTGCCTTTCTTGTAAACCAGCTGTGCATTTAGGGTTTTGGTTTACTTACAAAACATGTTTTTTCCAGTTGTTGCCAACATTTTTCGAGTATAAAAATGGAAATAATCCACTCAAACACGCTGGGCACAGAGTCATCGGGCGCAGCTGGCTACTTTGCAAACAATTAGGGCACTGTGGGCGTTAATTGGAAAAGACTGTCTGTCCAAGCAACTCATCAGGCTGACTTCCTTGCATGTCTCTTGCTTGCTTACACTCTGCCTTGGGGATTGCTCAGGCAAGTCTGAAGATAGACTCAAGATATGAAAAGATCTATCCCGTTCTGCAGGCTCTCCGTCGTGTTCCTCGCCTTCGACGTCTTCTTTGTGGTCTTCTGCGTCGCGCTGGCCTGTGTGATCGGCATTGCCGTCTGCTGCTGTCTGCCGTGCATCATTGCCATCCTGTATGCTGTGGCGGACCAGGAGGGGGCCTCGGAAGACGATATCCGAGCCCTTCCTCTGTTCAAGTTCCGCGTGTTCGGAGGGGACAAGGAAGGGGCGAGTGAGGGGGGAGTGCTGACCCCGCAGAACGGAGGGGAAGAGCGCAAAGTGTCTGCCGACAATGCGGTGAGGGATTTATACATTGAAAGGTGTCCAGCATTGTAAAAGTGCTGTACTCGTTTTGAATTAGTGTCATGTCTACCCAAATTCTCTTAACGCTGTTCATGTCCTTGGTTCTGAAAGTATCTGTGTGTATCTGCTCGTATTTGTGCCTTGTTTTGAGCTGTCAAAGAGGGCACTCAGGCAGGTAGTGCAGCCAGGTATCAAATGCCAATGCCCAAACTTCTGCTTTGAGATTGCTTGACAAGCCCAGCTGTACACTGTTGGCAGGAGTTGAGGTTCTTCTGTTTTACCATCTCAAGCCCATCTCCAAACATGCCATGAGGCACCGCAAAGGTTCGAGCTTTTGAAACCTTGGGTCAAGTGTCTGATTGCTTCTTACTGTGCCTGCAGGAGTGTTGCATATGCCTTTCTCCATACGAAGATGGTGCTGAGCTTAGGGAGCTGCCATGCACTCATCATTTCCATTCCCCTTGCATCGACAAGTGGCTCAAGATAAATGCTACCTGTCCGCTTTGCAAGTACAACATTGTAAATGGAGCACCAGACGCTCCCGACGACACTGTATAGGGGTCATGAGGATTCCTCTTTGGCTGGGAGCATGCAAACGACTTCCTCTCGAGATGGACCTACGCAGTTGTAGCATAATCATAAGCAGAAAGAATAAATTGTTTTGAACACCTGCGAGGGAATCGGTAGGTAGCCTGATTGTAGAGAAGTCCTGCATAGCCTGTTAGCAAGAGCATCTTGAATCCACTTTTTGTACATTAGGACCGTCTTTGACTTGATTCTTTCTAAGGGCTTTCTTTGGAATGTGGAAACCGCAGTCGGTCTCTCTGCAGATTATGACGCCGATCAATTTTCTTTCTATACAGATGATTTGTTTGGAGCGACTGGTGCATGTCCAACGTAGTTCATGGTGGAATGCAGAACATGTGTGAGGCTTTGTTGTGCACCTAGCGCATCTTGAGCCGCGGAGCATGTTGCCAGGAGATCAAGCGCTTGCATGATCCTTAGTCTGTGATTTACGCCGCTATGCTGGTCATGAATTCACGCTCGAAGCCTATGTGCAGCTAGGCGATCTGCACACATGCTGGACGAGGTCCTTATGCATCCGGATTTGGACCCACATCCGGATGTGGATCCACATGGCCATTATTGAAGTCTGTATACACGTATATACAGCTGGTTGTGCATGTCACAGCATGCCATGCCATGACAGGCCCCGGGAGATCTAGTCTGTCATGCAGCCTGCCAGGTTTCCAGCACAATCTATGCGCATCTCCTGCACGCACGTACACGCGTATGGCAGTATGCGCATACAGGCAAAGGATTCGACGAAGATAGATGCGGATGTGCCTACGATTGTAATATGCAATACGGATTTGTGTCACTCATTCGAGATACGTGTCAACCCCAACAATGCAAGTCCGCACAGACATTGGCCTTACACCACAGCAAATCGCTCATGGTTGTGAATTACACAAGGCAGCACGACTCTCGAAATGACTTGATTGGCCCACGGAATTCAACCAATCACGGCCTCACATTGTCCGTGAAGTCCGCCAGAAGAGCTTTTCATCTTTGATTAGCAGATCTTCAACAGCTAAAAATTCAAAGTCGATATCTAGAACACTCTCTCCTGGCTGTGCGACCACTGGTGCCGCCTTGCTGCTGCTTGGGAAAGAACAACTGCTGGTTGCTTCTTCCGGCGGTCCCCTTCCTACACAGACCTGCAAAGACAAGACATTGATCAATGAACAAAGAGCGACCACCCTTCCAGATCTGAAGGTAATCAAACGAGGGACGTTGATGGCTAAAGCACAACAAGGCAGTCGAAGGTCGGTTTTCAAAGAAATGCCCCTGCGGCTAACCATACTATGGACAATACCCTTGCAATTGCCATCAGCGGCCACAATGTCAATAAGGTGCACAAGTCTGCAAAATTACTGATGTACGTGACAATATCAAGTCAAGCAACGTCCGACTCGGCACTTCGACCTTCACGAAATGACTGCTGCTTTCAAGTAGCCAGGCACTTAACTTTCCAGCAGACGGTGGACACCACAGTTGCTCGACGAATCCACACTCACGAATCGCCCAATGTGTGTTCGCTGTTCAGACTCTGTGAATGAAGACCACGCTTCTAAGAGAGGCCTCACCCAATGGTCTTCCCCCAACCGATCAAGCGTGAAGATCCATTCCGGTCTTCTAACCCCGTCGATAGACACCGTTGCCCGTCTGCTGAGTATGTCATTTTCGGGCAAGTAATGAAACTCAGCGCGCCGCAGCTCGAAGCCCAAACCGATCCCCACAGCTTTGATGTAGGCCTCTTTCATGCACCAGTACCTGCTTCAAACGTTTTCGACTGTCAAAAACAACGCAAGGAGTTCAAGAAATTGGCCTTCAAGAGTGCTTTTTAGGTAAGGCCTCTGGTGATGCCCGCCTTTCCGACCATGTCCTTGAGTTGAGACAACGAGAATACGACACGACAAATCAAGCTGCACCCGGAGTGGAGCATCGTAATATTAGTCGAAACGATGCGCATGGCAACAGAGGCGAATGGGGTCCCCGAGGAATGCTATGAAAGCCGTTGTGGAGGTTTCCATGTGAGAAAAGTACTGGGCAGGCCACATGTCAGGACCCAGTTCCCAAACAATTCCGTTGCTTTTTCAAGTTTCTGCGGCCACTTTCTACACCAGGGAACAAAAGGTATCACTTGCCCATAGAGGTTTGGGTCAGGCCGCTGTCGGCTGGTGAACAAAATTGCCTACTACCTTGAAACAGCAAACGATGATGGGCTGCTTTGTCACGGGTCCAAAAGCAATCAGGGGCCGAAGCCAAGATCAGCAGGTCGCAAGCCAAAATGCAAGCAGAAAACCGCTCGGCATTTTAATCACTTGCCTGTAAAACTGGTCCAGCAGCCCTGTCTCTGTGGGGCCCCCCTTCATCACGTTTGCCCACTCGTAGGGCGTGTAACACTTCGTAAAGTTCTTGAAGAACTCGACTGCGGGGGGTGCGGGCTGGCGCATGGGGGAGTGCGTCATGACATCGACGCCAACTAGGCGTGCGGGGTCCGATGCCAGGACGACGTAGGCGCCATGGTGGGAGACATTGTAGTTGAAGCAGGGGAAGGGGCACTGCACCCCGGGGTTTGCCTGCACTGTAGAAGGATTGGGGGTGTTAGCTTCAGAAGGGAGACAGGATGGGCCTGGGGGGTTTGGGGGGGCAGAATCGCAGAAAACGGCTGGGTTTGTGAGTAAGAGTAGAGTTAGACCAGCACTACGTCTTTTCCGGCCAAGTCCATTCGCACGCTGACTCTGAGTTCCCCAAACTGAAGCACGCATGCTTGATTTACCCTCTGTACAGACAGGACTCACTTTCGGATTTCTGGAACTTTGTCAGGAACTTGTGTCAGGAAAGCGCCCGCAGCGCAAATCTATGTGAAACAAGTTAGAGAATCTCAACAGAAGGGTGTCCTCGGTTTCCACGTTATTATTCAGCATGCACCTGGCGCATAAAGAGGGAACTTCCAGATCATCTCATGGACACTTCTCCATTGCAGAACATCCAGAGGGCTCTTCAGTCTTTGATAAGAAAGGTTGTCTCACAATAAGATAATCACCAGTGGCTGCTGTCTAACTATTTAGGGGCTCCATACCAGGAAAGGCTTCCCTTCGCAGGTCCGCTGAATCTGGATTCTATCCAGAGGGATGCCCAGGACTTCATGTGCAAGTTTCCGCTGAAGAAGACGACTGATCAGTGCGCGCTTGCGATCCGCAAGGTGGACATATCTGCATATGACAGCAGGAGGTGGCAATTAGACACAGTCAGTGGGGCAGCAGTCATATGTGTTATACTTTCAACAGCGAAGAAGACGTCATGCTATCTGGTGCATACAGCTCAAGAGCATTTGAATAAGTTCAGGGCCGCTCTTGAGAAGGAACTTCAACAGACGAAGAGCTGTTGTCTTTTTTGAAAATGGCTTGCTTCACTCTGGAAGCTGACAGCGGCGTCCCCTACTAAACTTTTTTAGAGAACCAGCCCAATGAGCTGAAAGAAAGCTTCAAATTGATGCCTAGCAAAGCAGATAGGCAGAAACTCTCCATTGAGAGCACGAATATCATTTCGTCAACATTGTGACCTGTATGACCTTGAGATCCAACTTCAGGTTATCGCCTCAGCCTCTTAGAATCCCCATCGTTGCACCATGCTTCACAACTCTGGGCACGGCCTGCTCACCTGTTGACTGCCAGAGTCTCTTCTTCAGGAAGCAGACTGAGGCAATATGCAAACTCCTCATCTGTTGCCTCCCACCCTCGAATATCTACGGCCCACCGTCTCACACCACTTTCCATCTTGCTTGCTTCCATTTTTCCACCAGGCGCCTTCGGCTTGATGGGCTTTTGGAAAGACGGTGATTATCCCAAATGGTACTTGAGCCCCCGCTTGAGCCTAATTCCCTAAGACTGGATTAGAATCGTGACATCAACTTTCCAAAAGCCTTGTGGCATGATCAGGCGCACTAATGTAAGTAGACAGATGTTGTGGGAACCAACAGGAACATCAGATGCATCACAATGGCACTCTGAAATGTGACGCAATGTGAGGCATCTCAGTATCAAAAGAATTCATATTGATCACCACAAGATGTAAGAAACGGCCACTTTGATAAGAGGCTGCCTGTTCTGCAATTTTAGGTTCTCTCGCGTGGATATCCCGACCTGGCTCCATTGACATTGTCCACCCCATTGCCCCATTGCTGTAGTTTATGACATTTCAGCTGGCGGACCGCCGGTATCGCACGGTTTCGCGGCGAATGCCAGGCTCCGTCGCACGGTAGGACCGGTCACCTCAATTTACCGTCGCTTTTCAGTGCCGCGAGAGGACCTTGTGCCTGGCCCTGTTTTTTCGACGCGAAGTTCCTTGTCGGTCCAACTCCTGAAATATTGAAGAATTTCCATCCAGGTCGGATGCCCCGAGCCTTCGGTTCTGTGGGGCAGAAGCTTGAGAATGGTTTTCGACTTAACCCAACCGAGGCTAATTAGCTATACATAACATCCTTTACCGCATCATGCTTTTAGGGTTCTACTGCATCCCGAGTCCAGCCAGTCCAGCCTTGGTGGGCTGCAGCCTGTAACCTATCTGACCTATAATACTGCCCCCTAGATGAGCCTTACAAGTTAAGCACAAGTTTGCCATTGCATAGCTTCACTGATCTTCCATGGCGCCTTTTTGGCAGAACCTTGAGCTGCCTTGAGCACTGGACACAGCTGCACAGCTGATTACAGCCCCGCTCAGCACTGGACACAGCTGCACTGGTGATGTGGCATTGCTCAGGTAAGGAGCTTTCTGCTTTGAAGGCATGGATACGCTCAAGGCAGTCTTTTGAATTCATCAGAAGCAAGGAAGTTTAGGAAGCTGAGCTCTTTGGCTCTTTGATATGAGTTTCTCAGGGCCTGAAATCGAGGCAGTATCCAGCTAAGATGTCAAGTCAAGATGCTCTCGGAAGAGGTTAGCACGAGCTTGTGTTAAGTTATGCAGCGTCGGCACGCAGCTTGATTTGAACAATCGTTGTACAGCTGGGCCTTACTTAGTCATAGCATGTGGTCTACCAAGGATGGAGCACAGCATTGGTGTAAACTCATGGACCAATGCTGTCCTCTATCAGAACTTTTTGCTGGGTCTGGTCACAAAAGAATGCAAGGAAGGCAAGTCTCGAAAACAAGCTTATCAACAAGCTCTATGATTGCCCTTTCTGCGTCCTTCTGCAAATGCAGATTGTTTATAGGCCTCAGGCTAAGTCAGCAGTATATGCATCTCTTGTTTCAAATCAGGAATAGAGATGCCTTCCTTGCAAGAGTAGAGGTCGTTGTGAAGTTTGCAGCAACAGTTTCGGCAGAACTACATATGTCCAATAGACGTTGAGTCGATTGTCTTTTGTGGTCTTGTCTTTTGTGGTCTTTTCTTTTGTGGTCTTTCAGAAGACGTTCTGTACTAGTAGAGCTTTCAGGGCTAGATTCAGCTTGTCCAGCTTCGAGAATCATCCAAGGATATGGAGGGGATATGGCTGTTTCTCTTCGAAGCTCTTTATTCAAAGTGGTGCGGATACAGAGTACCGTGTGCCAGGAGCTTGAGCAGTCCTCCAAATAATAACCGCAATGATCTGGGCCTTTCATCAACTGCCACTCAATCATCTCTTGAGCTCATCTTTTGAGCCGACTGCATACTAAGTCTTTCGAACAAGAGCAGGTTCAATCTGCTTTATTGTGCAGATCAGTCTAACCTTTGTTAACGTTTATATCATAACCTGCAGGATGCAATTTCTTGGGAGTTCCTCTGACGGAGTTCGTCCAAGCCCGCCGGTTCGAAGACAATTTGTGACACGGGGCACGAGTACTGAGCCTTGAAGAACCCAGCCGCGGAGTTCATCTCATCGCCATACGGTGAGGGAAGACTGATCTGCTTGGAAGCGTAGGCTTGGGCTGTTGTTGCCAGGATCCTGCCAGCTTAGTTCCTTTGACGTACTGCCAGGCTGTCAGCTTACGTTTTCATTTTTCATACGTTGGATCTAGTCTCTTGTGAAGAGTCTGACGTCGCCGACCTCGCGGAAAGGCGGTAACCTTATCCTAGTTGGAATCTTGACATCCTGATGTCTGTGCTTGTCTTGATTCAGAACGAAGAAACGGACCGTGGAACTTTCGAAGAAACTTAAAACAATTGACTCGTAGATAGAAAGCACGCATCGAAACGGACAGCGGTTCCACTGTTGATGGGACGTGACCGCCCTACAATCTGCTCCTTGAAGTTCGCGGAAGTCGTGCAGGTCGCTCCATTCCACTCTAGAAAGTTGAAGTTCTGTCTTGCAACCGTGGTCAGGTCGAAACAACTTGTGGAGTAGTAGTGGAGGATGGTCGGGCCCGAAAAGAACACATAATGCCATATCAATGGCGGTTCAAGTGGGGACTTCGAAGTTACTTCGCTTCTCCCACTGTCTCCATTAACACATTTCTGGACAGCCTGCAGGTGTCTCGGCCAGCCTGAGGGGGGGCATATAGAACCCGGCCAACACCGGAGGGGGCCCACTGAGCCGCGCAAGCATGAGATTCGAAGGCTGTTGTCCCTGCGAAGATGGTGGTAAATCTTGGGACAGAACTTTCGGGCAGAACTATTAGCCAAGATCTTCGGAATACAAGGTTCTGAGCACGCCTTTGGTCAGGTCTAAGGTGCATGAACCGTGTTTTGGTATTCAAGCCAACTGGCAATCGCGCGGCCACCAACGTATCACGCCGCCGCGCACAGTAGTAAGCTTGTCTACCACTGTGAATCTTTAGTAGCCTACAGAATTTTGTCAGCTCAAAGGACGATCTCGACTAGCTCAATTGTTGCAACAGACGGACGCATTCAATTGTGCGATCACTAAAAGTTCGTATGATTGCAATGGTATATGCACGTCATATGCAGCCGGCGCGGCGGCCTTGTGACTTAGGGCTTACATATTTAGCATGCACTGCTCAGCTAGTCTCTCTCAGTCATGCCAGTGCAAATCACGCGGATCGCAAGTCCCGTACGTCTAGCCAATCAGATTCTAATGTGACACGGATAAATAGTACCTCCGATCAGTACGTAGGCGTAGTGTGACGCTGCTGCGTTTGCTGGCATGAGCGCCCGTTCAGATAATTGTTTTCGAAGTTCACGTTTAACATGCGCAATGACTGCATGCATACGTACATAGGCAGCACATCGAACAGTTTTGCCAACGTCTAACATGTACGCCGTGACACGCGTATATAGTGACAACACATGCATCATTCCGGAGTGGTTCAAAATAGCCATACAACATATGCTTTCATGCTTGTGTCGAACCTGCGGCAAAGTACTGCGCTGATCTGCTTGCAATATGCCAGTACTCACAACCTGAACAGCCAGCAATTGCAGTCTACTTCTCGTTCCCCAACTCGTACTCGAAGTTACTGCAAACCTAGCTATGTGAACTCGTCAATAAGCGATGGACTTCTTGCGTTTCCTATTTGACTCCGACTGACCTGTTTTTTTCCGCTTTCCTTTTTGCCTGGCCGGTTCGTCTTGTTCATCAGAATTGCCAGCTTTTGACTCTCGAAGCAACTCACAATATTTCCATGGCTGCGCCGGATCTATGCCACATGCAATCATGCTATTCTCAACGGCCTGTACTGCTGCCGCCTCGCCTACATTGCCCTGCCTCAACACGATTTCGACCAAACTTGTAATCTTCCGGAATTTTGAGAGACGTTTGCTTTCGTTTTCTCGCCCTCTTCTCCAGCGAGTACCCCACAGCTCCTCCATACGTCTCAAAGACAAGGGATACCCTTTTTGTCCGTATGCCCATTCTTGCCAAATCTCTGCAACCGAGGTGTAGTGTCCCCCAATCATATAATTCAAAGCCCACTCGGGGACCACCGAAGCATCTTCTATTGTCCCCTCATCCGCTGCCCCTAAACCGCCACTCCCCGAGCCACTTGGGCTAACCCCGACATCGCCTTGACTTGCTGTCGGACAGCTTCTAAAAGTACCCGCTTCCTCCCCATCGTCTTTTCCGTTGTTTCCTTCCGAACAAGGTTGCGAAGTCGTCCCGCTCTCCCCGCCTGCCTCACTTTCCACTTCTCCTTTTTTTTCGCCCTCCGAACGGTTTTCACTCTCTTTCGCCCCTTCCTCCTCCGACTGAGGCTGCCGGCAGCCCTCCCCGGTCGCTTCTTCCGTTTCCATTTCACCTTCCAGAAAGCTCGTCACGTTCTGACTGCCGTTCGCCGGCTCGAGCCCTTCACGCAAACCTGATCAGTGCAGAGAACAACGTCAGGTGCACTTAAAGCATTCCTCCTCTGGTATAAATTAAAGACGTCTTGAAGGACCCCGTCATTGCTTGACAAGAGTATAAGGCTTACTGAAAACTGGAAGAATGTTCCACAAGGAAAGTCAATGAGGTATCAAGACCTTCGAACCTCAATGATTGAAGAAAATGTGCTTCTACTGTAGACCTGTTTAGATGCCGACTTATCCTAGCTGGTGGACTGTGTTGGGCGGATCCTTTGTCGTATGCGAACTGAGAACTCCGATGACGATGCAAAGGCTTCTCGATCACTTAACGACAGTGATTGAGCGAAAGATGAGTCTCAATCAACAAATGCAACGCTCAGCAACATCTGCAAAGTTTGAAGTTTTTACACGTGACACCAAGTCAGTCTCGTTGCAAACCCACGGCGATCAATATCACTACGTGCGTGCTTCAGATCCCAATTACCTGTCTCACGCTGAACGGTCTCCTGGGCGGTTGTCCGAGGGGCACGTGCGTCGTTCTCGTCCTGGCCGCTTAGCGCGTCCGGATCTTGGGTGGCGGCCGCGTCAGCTGCCGCTTGCACGGCAGCAGCCTTAGCTGCTTCGGCAGCGGCTCTGAGGGCCGCCTCAGCCGCGGCCGCAACAGGAGCGGATGAAGGACGGGCAACCGAGTCGACACCTGGAGACAAGGGATTCATGGTGAAATCTAACTTAGCTCCGTCAGAAGCGCTGAGGCGCTCGACTGTCGGCCCGTTCTTGTACCTGAATGCGAAGTAATCCCTTTGCTTCGCAGTAAAGGTGTAAAGGTCACGAGCGACTTTCAAATAGATAATGAAAGGGGTTGAGCACAAGCTGTGATTCATCGAGACATCTTTGGAATTCTCTTGCAATAAGGCAGTCCGCACATTGACACCTACAAGAGGTGCTCCAGAGCGACTCTCGAGATTGCCAGCAATTGACACCGTTTAACGCAATCTAGGCCCTAGACAGTGCCCGACCTGGACCAAGAGAATAAAAGTTTTTGGTGTTCGCAGAGCCCGGCCTCTCACCCGCCGCTTCGCGCCCCTCGTTGCTCGCCTGACCGCTCTCATTCGGATCCGAAACAGTGGCCTGTTCAATGTCGGCTTGTGTTGCTGCCGCTCGTGCGGCCTGAGCAGCAGCTCGAAGAGCAACTTCCGCAGCGGCCGCGACAGGCGCCGACGGAGGGCGGGCAAAAAACCCTGTGGCGGTCCGCCGAGGCTCCGGGGCTGCTGGCGACTGGGCAGCGGCCTTGGCCGACGGGGCACGTGTCGGCGCCTGGCTGTCTTCCCCCGGAAACGCTGACACAAGCCGCTCGAGCACGTGCAGCACGGCGGACATCTGGCTCTGCAGGGCTTGCTCGCGCTCCCTCGAGGCTTGGCTCTCTCGCTCGATGCGCGCGAGCTGGACCTGTTGGTCTTGCAAAACGGCAACCACCTGCACCCACGAGCCGGTTTCAAAGGCGGAAGGAAACCCTTGGGTTGAAAAGCTGGCTCTTGCCATTTAATAGACACCACTCCCGACGGAAAATCAGTGTCTTCAAATGCGGGAAGAGACCTGCCCAATACAGCTTGAGCTGTTTCCCTTGTTATCTTTTGAACTACTTTTCCGAGAAGCATCTGCCCTCATCACAAGCTAAGGGCATGTTGACCTTGAAAGTCGAACCTACGGATCCATGGACCAGTGTTCGTGTTCATCAGGACGAAAGCTTGACAGAATGTTCTGCCGTTCATCTAAGCCTGTCCGCATGAACTGATTGTGGATCCTGCTGTCCCTCGGCCCTTGTCGCAGCAAATGTTTTTTAGATCGAAACTTGGCTTCCTTCCCGACAGACAGCGGCGGGCTGCACAAATCCAGTCGCTTGAGAATGTAAATCAACCCTGCTAAAGCAGTCTCGTGCCCTGTTCGACAACATTAACGAAGTCCTCCAGCACGTGACGTCCTCAATACTTAGGATCTCGGGCCGTGTCCTTACTTACCTCAGGGGGAATGTTCGCGAGCTCCGGAGGAGGAGCAGGCGTGTTGCACACCTCTTCCACAGCGCCGCAAAACTTGTCCCACTTCTCTCCCTCGAAGAAGTGGTGGTAGATTATGGGATGGTTCTCGTACTTGCCCATCCGTTGAAGGAGTGCCACGTCTTGCAGCAGCACCGCCCGCAGCGCAATGAGCAGCTCCAGGAACTTCTGCGCGGCGATGTCGTGCTGGCCGGCTGGTCCCGTCAGATTCCTCTGCACAAAGGAAGATCAAAATGTGCAGCATAGTCGTCAAAAGGTTTTGATGGAAGCAACGACGAGAAGCAGCGCAAGCAGCGTGCTTGCAGCCAGATCATTTAGTTCTCTTAGAGCCGAAGATGCTGGAAAGCCCCTAGACAACCTTTCCAGCAGTAATGATGAGCATACCTGCTTCACCTTCCGCAGCTCCTCGTCGGCCCATGGAAAGATCTGGTTCGCAAGCCCTGGGTACTCATCCTGTGAGGGGAGCACCCGACCACGTGGCAGGAAGTACCCCTTGCGATCGTCCTTGAACCCCGCCTGAACGAGCATGATCCCAACTGGAAGTTGATGCACTGGCAGGTACGAAGTCCGGAAGTGGTCGTAGATCCAACGGCCGAGCCGAGCACTCTCAGCTTCTTTGGCGCTGAACACAAGAGACCGAGACGATCAGTAAGCTTTTGTGGAGAGCCCTTGTATCAGCGCCTTCCCGAGATCAATTTGGCGAGACCCCAAACACTCTTGCAAGACCTGTACTGCCAGTCGGGCTTTGAAGGAGCGGCTTCGGGTGACGAGACACACGCCCTCGAAACTCAGGGATTGACGAGCTTTACTTGCACCCAAGATTGAAACTCTCACTCTGCCCGTGTTGGTGGCCCACACCGTGCATCCAGATCAGCACGCAAAGGCGGTCTGAGAACGGGTTGCGGCAGCTTGAGATTGGCATCCTGACGAGGAGATTCTATTTTCGAAAGGGTCCTGATCGCTGTGAACTTACTCACCCGTTATTCTCAGCATGCCGCACTAATGCGCCGCGCGGCGCATGCGTAAGCTTGCTGTCCAGATACAATCTCCTGCTCGCGGTATGCCTGCTTGAAGTGCTTGAGCTGCGTATTATACGTCACGTTACTGCTGACGTCATCGTTTTCGTAGAAGAGAGGAAGCAAGTTGTACCTGCGAAACACCTGAGAACCGAGTAAGAAATCTAGTAATGAAGCCCGTGCAATGGGAAGCTAGCCAGAAAGAGCGGTACCTAGTCCAGAGGTTAATCAATGCTTTGTTAGAAAGTTGCAAATTTTTACGGCCTAGACTTATAACCTTGGGCCTTACCGATCTTCGCTGTTGATATTCACTTTCGAAAGACAGGATTTGATTCTGTCACTTTGTACCCGGCTCTAAAAGCCGCTATCATTCAAATACAAAAACCTGCTCTTGATTGACGGTTAGCGTAGTTCACGAAGCAGAATGAGTGAATTCCTCATCGAACGAGTACCCACCAGCTTTCTCTGCTGCTGAAGTCAGGGACACCAGCACCCAATAGGTGGAATGTCTGAAAAAGCTGCATGGCGACCGCCCCGACCGCACATTGTTCGACCTGCATGTGGCGGATGCCGCCGAAGTACTCCAGACGCCCATTCTGCAATGGGAAAAGTTGGGCGAAAGGTGGGCGAAAGGGTCTGTCCGAAGGATCTTTTCACGAAGCCATTTTCGCATCTGACGGCGCCCTCTATAGCCAACTCACCCTAGGAAACATAGACGAATTGATGGTTCAGGAAAATTTATCGACGAGCATGACAGTTTCCCACCCTCGAGCACGTGTATAAGCCCTCACTTTGTTGGTCTTCCCCGAGTAGTTGACGCCTCCCACGTACAAAGGGACGTCCGGCCCGACGTGCTGGTACGTTTTTGAGTACAGATCAGGCAAGTCGATACTCCGAGCATCATCTCCGCGCAGGCAGAACTGGTGAGAGGTCAAGAACATTCCTCTGCAAGAGATTTGGAAGGCCATCAATTTGACGGAGTTGTTAAGGAAGTCTCTAAAGGCAACAAGCCCCATGATGCCGCGTTACTAAGTGTGCCTTCTTCGATCATGCCTTGCCTTTGCAGGGAAGTGAGGACGTTAGCCGTTTCGAAGAATGTTGGGTGCTTCAATCAGAAATTGCTTCATCCTACTTATCCTGCTTGGGCAAATGGTGGACTCGGGCTAACCGGATTGGTTTAACCGGGCTTTCTGATCAGAGATCACTTCGTTGCAATTTATATCCAGGGTGACTCAGGTTTTCGCACAAGAAGTTGCTGCCAAAAGACACGCAGAAGCTGGTGAGGCCAGCATACTGCTCACCTCATGGTGGTGTGCTGATGAATATCACCGTCTTCCCGTCGTCGTCGTCCCCGTGGACACCAGGCATCAAGCTGCGCCCCTTCGTCAACCAAGCCTGCGCTAAGCGAAGCTTCTCTTCCTCAGTGTAACCGTCCGATTCAGTGCCTTCCTGTCGGTCTGCACATAAACTGCACATCGAAGGCCAAGCATGATGAACGGAATCATGTAACGA